>JACCPG010006852.1:0-25681 GCA_016069955.1 Drepana arcuata | reverse complement strand
GTTACGTTGGCACCTAAAATCTTTGGCGGAAGGTGGGTGTGTAGGTACTATCTATACACCTCTGTCTACCCCTTCGGGGACCTTGTTGGAAGGTTGTTCTGAACTAAAACATATCTTATCCAGCTAATCTATATCTGTGTAATGTAATCAGTATTTCATGTATTCCAGCCCTCTTGGACGTGACAAATATGCATTCTCATGCAACCTCACCAACTTTAGCATGTATAATATTAGTAGAACAAACATCAACTTTGAAAAAAATTTACCTTGATGTTACAAGCTTATGTACGCAGCGGCATTCGCTTACAATCGGAAGAATCCGTAAGTATTCGACTTACGGATTTACACCTTGGTACTATAAAAGAAACTGACCAATGAGCTCGGCAGGTTTGTTCTGCCTTTGATTGATGAAGAACTCGAAGGCCTCCCGCATGGAGTAGAGGAACTTGTCGTTGCGCTGGAAGCAGGAGCTGACCACGTGGTCCAGCTGCTCCTTGAACTCCAGCAGCTCGGCCACCATCGTCTTGTCGCGCTCCGGCTCTATTACTATCGTGCGGCCTTTTTTCTGAAATGATTTTTGTGATAGTTAGTAAATTTGAATGGCATATAACATATTTCATTATTTATACTTACATACATATCAGCATCCCTAACGGGGTAGGCAGAGAGACTAAATTCAAAACCGGCGAGCATGTATGAAGATGAATATGTAGGAAGCGAAAGGGGTGTCTAGATCTGATGATCTACTATCTCTGCCTGTTATTTATCTAACCTATTATTACCTTGATGTAAGCGTTGAAGTGGTTGCATAGCTCGCCGAGCCCGTCCTTGACCCTGCTGAAGAGGCTGTAGAGCGTGCTGAGGTCGTGCAGCCGCGGCCCGTCCAGCAGCGCCTCCAACCCCTTGCCCAGGATGCCCGCCAGGTGCTCGCTGAGCAGCTGCCGCTCTATCGTGTGGATCAACTGCCACCTGCATGCAAAAACCACCATGACATACTTCGATTCTCACTATTATACATAAATTTAATAATTTAATTAATTTAAAATGAATGAAGAGAGAATGTGGACGAAGCGAAAGAGGTATGAGGTCTAGAGAGAACTGGCGCTCTATACTCCCTGCCTACCCCGTATTGATATGTTGTTTGTGCTCACCAACATATCAATAGGCAGGTTCCTTCACGGGGTAGGCAGAGAACGATAACTAAAACACCAGCACCTGATATACCCACATATCCCTTTCTCATGAAGCTAAGATCAGGATGATATCTAAGGATGAGACGGACGGAACGTATATCCATCTACCAGGTCCTATAGCTACTATGCTCCGATACATACTTGGTGGATGGGTCGAGGTAGTGTACCAAGCGATGGTTCTCCTCGCGCAGCCTCTGCTCCACGTGCTGGAGGTATTGCGGCACGCCCAGCTCGCGCACTAGCTTCTGGCCCTCCGCCGCGTACAGTCGTTCCGTGGCCTGTAGGAATCTAAAACACAATCAAGACTTAATATGCCCAACAGACAGAAGCTTTCCATGTGAATTTCTAATTGAAATCACCCAGATATTTTATTATTTCATATTTATTTATTTATTTATTAAAATATACAGAGTTAATAATGTTTTGGTTGTTAGTGTTTTTAAACTTATATTAAGTTTGACTAAACACTAGGTTCTCACAATAGAAATTCTATGTGCAAGTAAACAAGTTTCTAATTAGAAGGTAGATAAGTGCAAGAACACATAAAAACAAATAATAGTTATAGATAGTGATAGTCTGCATATGAGAGCTATATATCTATATGCATTTTCTAAATGACAAAATGCTCAAGTGAGTCACAGTGAGGTGTCCAAGAGCTATGGTAAGTAACCTATGTTTGGTAGATCTCTCGACAGATTGAACCAATGTACAATGCAAAATACATCATATAACAGTGGAGTGATGATACATATATGCACAGAAATTTTACTAAGAAATAGCTGATATCCAGCAAATTGTGAAGCAAGGCCAAGACCCTGCTAGACAAACAGTCTAGCAGGGTCTCCAAAAAGGAAAGCTGAGGTGTGTAGATATTACCCACACACCCAATTTCCTCCGGAGATATATTTTAGGTGCTTATGTACGACAATATTTTCCTCTCGATGTTTCCCTTTGCCATAAAGATTTGGTGTGCCTAATGACTGTACTAAATTAATGAAAACTCATTGGTACAGACAGGATTTGTGCTTGCAATCTTTGTGTAGCAGGACACTACTGGAACCACTCGCCCACCATGACTTGTTATTATTGTTGTTAATAATAATATTGTCCTAACAAAAAGCGCTATTTGCACTTCTTTATACAGAGCAATATAATGTTATTAAACTTACTTATGTTCAAAAGCATCCTGATATATCTGCAGATCAGAGAGCATCCTCAGCAGAGACTTGAGCAAAGATATATCTACAGAATCACCGCCTCGTTCTCGCTCTATTAGTAGCAGCAAGCCATCTACTGTGCGAGTTTGTACTAATGTGTTCATTGCTATGTGGTGCCGGAAAAGGTCGAGACCCATATCCCTGAAAAAAATTTTATTTACCTTCAAAAAGACATGGTACTGCCTACCCCTTCGGGGACCCTTGTGGGAAGGCGTGAGGATATATTATTATTATTATTATAAAAAGACATGGTAACAGGTCATTTTATTTCCAAAGAATTATATTCTATTCTGTGGCAAATTTCTGTTAGGCTTGAACATCATGGACAAGAAAGAACTACTATTTAAAATTTCATTGGAATTTATCCTGTTATTATAAAGTGAAACAGGAGCTCAGGAACATGTCTTTCTAGATCAATACTACATCCTCACAATCACATACATAACTTAGAGCTAAATGTAGCAAATACCACTTGTATTCATTGGAATGTTCAAGACACAGATTCAATGTAGATAACAAAAAAAAAAAATCATCAAAAATGTTTGTGAGTATAATTAAAATTTTAATTTAAGAAGTATTATATTTGAGGTTATAATACAATGGTCAATAATACAATATAGTTCTCTCGATACCAGAGTCCAAGATGCGATACGCGCTGCTGAGAACAGATCCCGATGGCGCAACATTATTAAAGAAAAAGTGATTCATAGGGGAGGTCACGACCCTCAGCATTGAGGAAAACGACGCGAGGAGGAGGAGGAATACAATGGTAGCTCACAGCCACCACTGTACACCACATCAGCACACTGATTAGCAATAAATACATACTTTATACATTAAATATAAAAAGTTTAGCCCACAGGACATTTGACATTTTAGAAAGTTTGTTAGCTTCTGGACTCTTAAGGTTTCTTTTTTTCAATTCTATTACAAATGTCATAATGTGTGATCAGCTTTACATATTATGTCATATGAAACAAAGATAGTTATAGTGCTTGGACTGGCACTCCTGAGCAGGTGCAATGTAAAGTTTTGTGCATAGCATGCATAAAAAATAGACATCATCACTTTGAGCTTGCATTGATTTGGCAGAGAGTAGAGTGCCTTTTCTCTCTAGACTTAAATATTTCTCTCGCTCATCCACCCTAATAAGGCTTTTCTCTCTTGACATTCCCATCCCAGAGTGTTTCACTGATTTCATATAATTAGATGGATCATATTCTCTTCGATGAGCCTCATCAAATATACTTAGTTATCTTCTTACTTACCAAATTGAATGTATGCTAGGATTTTGCAGGACATATGTGCGGTCCAGATAAAGAAATATACTGCGGATCATGATCATTTGCCTGCAATGGGCTCGCCAGCAATCGTCCATACGCTTCAGGAACACTTGCCGGTCCATACTTTCGGAGAGGAACTGCTCAATATTTGCTTTTACATGTGCTTCAACTAAATTTGTTAGATTGACATATAATTGAGAGGCCATCTGAAAGATACAAGGATTATTCCGTTACCTTTCATCATCTGATATAGTAGCTGCAATGGCTCAGATCATACATTTGCAATATATAAATTTATTATACTTTACTTTAGCAGGCTTAAACTAAGTCACTACTCTCTCTGCCTATCCTATAAGGGACACAGGGTGATAATATGCATATTTAATTCAATATAATAGCAATGGTTTGTGTGATACCGATATTCAGAAATACTTATTCCTTCAACTGATTTACCAAGTGGGAGATCAATAAGAGAGAAAGATTATTATTGGTCTACCTTGTGACTGCACATATTCTCTACAGCTTGGTATAGCTCTTCGAGAGAGTATGCTATGGCTTTGGAGGTTTGGATGGCGACAACGGCCTCCCGTAGCTTGCACCATGTCGTCTCCTGGTAGTTGTCCGGCAAGTTCGGTTTACCTGAAAACACGTACTTGTTACCTTCACAGATGTCAAATAGGTTATAATAATGACGACCGACTGATATGGCAAGCACGCACTTTTGAAATTCTTTATAACTAGTTTTTTCGTCCCCGCGCTGGGTTTGTTAGAGAATGTAGTCATCTTGCTGGTCCCATTTGAGTTGGGATTTAGCAAGGAAAAGTTTGATTTCTTCTCATTGGCACTCATATCGTCTTTTGTTCTTTTGCTGCTCGGCTCGTTGCTAATGTGAAGTGAACGTTTACGGCTCTGATTAGTGCCTTCTTCGGCCAAAACTGCCGTTTTCGCTTGTCCCGACATAAGAAAGCATGATACGGCCGCAGCCACAGTACTAAATATTACAACCTAACACTTATTAATATAGATATCTAAATAAAAATAGTAGGAGTCAGTCAATAGTTTACAACAATCACCACCATTACATTACACGCTAAGATTTATTTAGTTTTGTAGTTTAATTCATAGATGTCGTAAGTGTTACTGAATGACAGATATAATACTGTCAAATTAAGGGTCATAATGACAAGGTTTGTTCGGATATTTAGATTATATACCAATTTAGTAGGTAATATTTAAATTTCCCCTTTACAATAAAATTGGAAAGTATGTATGATTGATTACACGTTACGACGATACACCCGATTCTGCTAGCTGCAATTTGATGAAGGAATTGACGTTATGTAAAAAAACTATCATACATACATACTCATTGGTACAGTCGGGACGGTGAGCTGGGCGGGACAGCTAGCCATCCTTTTTTTATGTATGTTTGTAGCGAATTTGCTCAAAATATTGTAAAGAGGAAAGATTTGTATGTGAGTACGTTTGGTAACAAATTGACTGGACCGATTTGAAAAATTATTTCACCATTGGAAAGCTACATTCACCCTGAGTGACCGATTTTATTTCATTTATATATGAAATAAAATCGGATACAGAACTGGCAAGCTTCACAGACGTCTGACCTTATTGAAAATTATCTAAATGATTGCCTTAATAGGGAAAAACACAAAACGACAAGCATCATCTCGCCATTAGTCACTCTGTATAACTCATGTCCTATAAAGGCCATTATTAGAATGACAAACGACAAGTGCAATTCAGCAAGTGATACTTATAGTGGTCGAGTAATCGTATGTTCCCAAGTGAGCTGGTTCACGGCCGATTAAACGCCGACCTCGATCTGGGCACAATAGCGATCCACCTATTTAGGCTTACGTATTTGAAACAACATTAGCCTATTTCTGGTTAGATTTCCAGCGCTTCCTTTGTTACTATGTAGTATCTTGGGTCTTTTTCATTCTACAATGGAGGCAAAGCATACGTCCTGCTTGATGTCAAGGGATTATATAGGTATAGCTTATAGGCTATAATTCGCGCGTTGCCGACATTATAATGGGTGGAGTTCTATTGTGAGTGTCGTTGAGGCCAACGTTCGCTTCTGGAATTTCATGTGGAATTCGGCTACCTTACCACCAAACCAAATGCGGTCCAGAGGCAGTGCCATGTGGCAGCATCTTTTATGAATGCTGCCCCACATCAAGCAAGACTGATGTATAAAACTATTCCGCTATCCTTCACCTCTCCTCTAATGCAATTAAACAAAAGTTATATTTTCATTCCTACTTTTGTAAACGAGGCATACCGTCTGGGTTCACGCTTCATTTCAAAGTGAGTAACTAGTAACTATTCACAGATTTTCTATGAAAATCGTGTACAATCTTGTTAGACTAATATTTTATGCACTGAACACAGATGTGATGCAATTTCGTAGCGTATAATTTAAGTCATCTAAAAAAGCGGAGTAAATATTGCAAGAGCAGATCCCGTGGCAGTAAAATAATTAGTTTATTTATTATTTAATCCAAAAAAATATATACATAAATAAAATTAATAATTAATATACATACAGTTGTTCTGACTCTATTTGTGTTTTCACCCCAACAGTTTTAGTGAGAAGTTAAATACTGGGAGAAAACCAGCGCACGACTGGAATGAAATTCAGACATCATATCTGAACCAGTATACATACATTGTAATCTTTGATCTGAACGATGGCCATTGACTTTCCATCTGTCACATTAGCACTTGTTTCGTTACGCCGTAAATATTTCAAAGGTTTAATTATAGTATCGATACTGAATATGTAGGTAGGGCATAGGTTTACATTATTATTTTCTTTTAACATCATTTTGGTATACCTACTGTAAGGATGTTAAGGCGTGTGTGTAAATAAATAAATAAATAAATAAATAAATAACATTAGGTACCCATATTTTTTGTATTCAGTACTATACAACTACCTAGATCAAATCGATCGAACACATGGGAATGCGAAGAATAGTGAATAAAAATATATTCTCCTTGTGGGAAGGCCACAAGGGTCCCCGAAGGAGTAGGCAGAGGTATATAGGTAGTACCCACACATTCTCTTTCTGCCAGAGATATATTTTAGGTGCTAACGTAACAGATGGCGAGTCCATCGCCGTTTCTCAAGCACGACTTTACGTACGTACGTACCGCCTTTGAGTTTCTTATATTACATTTAAAATAAATAAAATTTTAAATCTATATTTAAAAGTGGTGAATGTGGATGAAGCGAAAGAGGCCAGTAAATCTAGAGCGCACTGAATGTCTCTGCCTACCCCGTGAAGGACAACATATGTACGGTAAGGTCGCTTTTCATAATAATGATTCCTATATAATAATAATATAAAAATAATATATCCTCACGCCTTCCCACAAGGGTCCCCGAAGGGGTAGGCAGAGGTGTATAGGTAATACCCACACACCCACTTTCCGCCAGAGGTATTGTTTAGTACCGAGAAGGTACTTGGTTGAACTGTATGTGAAACACTTAAAGGTAAAATAAAACCAATAGTATTCCTGATCTGAGCCGGTATAATGTACAAATAAACGCCGTCTACCACAATGTTCTATGTGAAGCTTCCTATAGCGCGTTATACAGTGAAACGTAGCGACATCTAGTGGTGGTAGCGTGTAACTTAATATTAATTGTGTTATAAACTATTTGGTATGGGTTGCGTGAACATACCGCCCACCAAGGACATTTAGTGGAGAAATGTCCTTTAAAACAAAAATGCTGAACTTAAAGTAATAAACAACTTATTGCTACGATAGCTATGGACAAGAAAATACAATAAACTTATACTGTACACAAATAACAAAGGTATGGTTGACAAATGACACTTACATAAATTTAGTTTGATAAGTTGTTCTTAATCAACTACTGGTAAAATACAAATTTTAGATGTTGGTCTTTTAATAGTGCACGATTTTGTGCGTATAGTGACTACACGGGTGATGTTATCATCACCAGGATGTTTTAGTAAAACGCGACCAAGTAGCCAGCGGCTGGGGGGAAGATCGTCTTCTTTTATTAAAACTACATCTCCTATTTTGGGCTCTGGCACTTGAGCTGACCATTTGTATCTATTCATTAAAGTAGACAAGTACTCTTGAGACCAACGTCTCCAAAATATTTGTAACATTCTTTGAACAAATTGCCACCTTGCTGAACTGTTCATATTAGAATTTTCGTAATTTGCGTCGGGAACTTGGACTAAAGGTTCACCGATTAAAAAGTGACCTGGAGTTAATGGCAATGGTTCACCAGGATCTGTGTTGTTTAGGACACTTATAGGTCGCGAGTTCAAACATGCTTCTACTTGGTAGAGGAGCGTGCTTAGTTCTTCGTAAGTCAGAGTAGCATCACCTATTACTCGTCTAAGGTGAAATTTTGTAGATTTCACACCCGCTTCCCAGAGTCCACCAAAATTAGGTGCATGAGGTGGAATGAAATGCCATTCTGTACCATGCCCTTCTAAATGTTCTGCCGCTGAGATTTGAATATCTGATAACTGCTGCAATTCTCTAGAGGCACCTACAAATGTAGTGCCATTATCGCTCCATAATTGAGCACAATGACCTCGTCTAGAAACAAACCGTCTAAAAGCCGCTAAAAAGCTTTGAGTGGTCATATCACTCACCACCTCCAAATGTATAGCTCGTGTGACCATACATACGAACAAACTAATATATCCTTTATAGGAACGGTGACCTCGACCTTTAGTGGTTCGGATATTTATCGGCCCAGCGTAATCGACGCCACTATGCAGAAAAGGCCTAGCAGGTGAACATCGGACCGATGGGAGAGAGCCCATCATCTGGGTCCTCGTATCAGCTCTTTGTTTCGCGCAGGTTACACATTTGCGAACATGTTGCTTAACTAGGTTTTTGGCTCCAAGTATCCAATAGGCTGTCCTCAGGTAATTCAACATCAACTGAGGTCCTCCGTGCAAGGTTTTTTGATGAGCATCAGCTATTATGAGCTTTGTTAGGTGTGCTTTACTGGGTAGAACAATAGGATGCTTGGTTTGCTCATCTAATTGTGATTGTTCTAGTCTACCTCTAACTCTGATGATGTCCTTGTCGTCGAGATAAGGGCAGAGGCTTCTTAGTTTGCTTGATTTCATTTGTATATAGCCTTTGTCTTGTAAACAAGTAAATTCTGTATGAAATTCTTCATTTTGTGTTCTTTTTATACAGGTTTGTAATGCTTCATCCATTTCTTTCTTTTGTACATACTTCGTTTTATATGAACTTTTATTTAAAAATCTTCGACAATAAGCAACAACCTTGAGTAATCGTAATAATGAAGAAAACTTTCCAAATAGGGATTCTTCAGGCGTTGTAACCAAATGTGACTTTACCGCCTGCTCTAAAGTAGTATTAAGGTCCTGTGGTCTGTTGTAAATAATAGTTTTGACCTTTAAAAATTGTGGACCGGAAAACCACAATGTGTTTTCGGCAAGCATGGATGGCAGTAAGCCTCTTGAAGCGCAGTCCGCTGGGTTCAATTTGGTAGGTACATGAGACCATTGAGAAGAGTTTAATGATGTCAATACTTCTGCCACCCGATTGGCTACAAAAGTTTTCCACCTGCTAGGGTGACTATTCAACCATGCAAGTACCACCGTGGAATCAGTCCAGGCTTTGATTTTGTCCTTCGGGATAGTCAAAACTTGCGCGATCTCAAGCAACAATCGTGATAATAATACTGCTCCACATAATTCCAATCGGGGTATACTTACTTGTTTTATTGGTGCTACTCGCGTTTTTGCCCCTAGAAGAGCCACACTTATGTTTCCTTCGTCATCAACCATCCGAACATAAACTACTGCTGAGTACGCTGACTTAGACGCGTCACAGAAGCCATGTAGTTCCAGTTCATCATTTGGATTTGTACCTAGCCATCGAGGTATACGAACTTTAGTTAAATAAAACAATTCGTCCCGGTAAGTACTCCATTCCTTTATTAGTTCGCTTCCTAGCTTCTCGTCCCAACTAACACCAGCCAGCCATAGCTTTTGGATGAATATCTTTGCTACAACTACACTAGGAGCTAGCCAACCCAACGGATCAAATAATCTAGCTATATCTGAAATTATTGACCTTTTTGTTTCAGGTGCCGTGGTCTGCTGGAGTTTCACCGAGTATTGGAAGGAGTCATCTTCGCGATTCCAGGTGAGTCCTAAGATTTTAGTTGTACTATCTAACTTAATACCTACTTCTGTTTCTTGCTTAACCTCTTTGCTCTTCTCGTTTGATCTATTCCCATCCTCTATTGTTTTGTTGTGTTCCTTTACCTTTTGATCTTTCAACTCATCTTCCTCTATTTTATTTATTTTACTAAGCAATTCCTTGTTATTGCTGTTCCACTTTTGCATTTTGAATCCGCCTTCTTCTAATAACGCAGATATTTGTTTATACAGCTCTAATCCTTCTTCCACCGTGCAGCAACCTGTCATCAAATCGTCCATATAAAAACAATGGAGCACTTTATCGGAGGCAAGAGGATACTTATCACCTCTATCATAAGCAATTTGATGAAGCGTTCTAACTGCCAAATAAGGGGCCGACGATACTCCAAAGGTAACCGTCATGAGTTCGTAATCTTTGATCTCTTGTTCCGGATGGTCTCTCCACAGTATTCTCTGGTACCGCATCTCGTCGTCAGCAATTCTAATTTGGCGATACATTTGTTTAATGTCCGCAACTAAGCCAATAGTGTGAACTCTCCATCTCAAGACGGTGTGCCGTAAATCAGCCTGTAAGGTTGGTCCAACCATTAGGGTGTCATTCAATGATACACCGTTACTGTTCTTTTCAGAGGCGTTGAAGACTACACGTACTCGAGTAGTAGTCTTGTCATTTCTTATTACAGCATGATGTGGCAACCATACACCTTCTTCCTTCTTGATATTTTCCTTTACAGGTCTCATGTGGTCTGCATCTATATATCCATGTATAACACTTCTATACTCATTTTTTAGGTTTGGATCTTTATTAAGCTTCTTCTCTAATGATTTGAATCTCTTCACCGCAATATCACGTGAATTACCCGATTTACAAGATGGATTATTTTCTCGAAACGGTAATCGTACTACATATCTACCATCTTCATTTCTTTCTGTAGTTTCTTCATAATGCTCTTCGCATCTTCGCTCTTCTGGTGTTAACAATTTCTTCGAAGAAATCGGTTGTTCTTCAAGTTCCCAGAACCTTTTAAGCATTTCATCTTCTTTGAACTGAGCATGCATTACCGTAACGATTCTTGAATTAACCTCTGAACTGTGTTTATTTACAGGAACTACACCAGAAAGGACCCACCCAAAGGTAGTGTTCTGCGCAATCAAATTGCCCGTTGGACTCTTTTTCATTCCTTCCTTCAAGATGCAACTGTAAACATCGGCGCCTAATAAAATATCTATTTTCTTGGGCGTCATGAACTCTGGGTCTGCCAAATACAGATCATTGAGATCTACCCATTCTAAACTGTTTGAATTAATTGTTTGTTCTGGTAAATATGACGTAATTTTTGTTAGCACATACGCATTCAAATCCAGTTTTAAAGACGGATCAGCTCGAGAGTACACCATGAGCTTCACCATGAACTTGGTGGTTGTCGATCTACTGTCACCTAATCCTGAAATGGTTCCATGAACGGGAATCTTTTCAAGATTTAGTAGCTGAACGGTAGCTTCTGTAATGAAGCAAGCTTGCGAGCCTTGGTCCAACAAAGCCCGAACAATTTGATAATGTCCAGCCTTAGACTCTGCTTTTACTAGCGCTGTGGCT
Organism: Drepana arcuata; assembly: GCA_016069955.1. Taxonomy (NCBI): domain Eukaryota; kingdom Metazoa; phylum Arthropoda; class Insecta; order Lepidoptera; family Drepanidae; genus Drepana; species Drepana arcuata. Next base: position 14,167 of record JACCPG010006852.1, on the reverse strand, counting down.
AGTAAAACCTGTTTAGGTTTTACTGACTTACTCGTAAATAAGCATGATGCATGATGCGATGCTGTACTAGCAGAAGTACTCGCCTGATCGACATTTGTATTCTTCGTTGGTGTGTTCTCATGCCTCTGTTTTTCGGAACTTACTTCCGGATGCAACAAAGAGTGGTGACGCTTTTGACAAACTCTGCAGGTGGTAAACTTCTTACAATCATAAACAGTGTGATTACTTCCTAGGCAATTAAAACAAATATTGTTTTTAGCTACAAAATCACGCCTTTTATCGGTGGATTGCTTAGCAAACTTCTTACAAAAGCAAAGTTTGTGAATGTCCGAGCAATATTCACATCGTATATAAGAGCTATTAGTCGCCAGCATAGACTTCGTATTATACGACTGTGAATTAATGTTACTCTGGTGAACTAATGCCTTTTTAGGTTCTATACATTCCAATGCACGAAAACGATTCTCAATAAAAACTTTGAATTGATTGAAGGTAGGTAATTCGTTAGAATCATTGCCACAAACGGTTAACTCCCACTGCTTGCGAGTCTCAACGTCCAGTTTAAAGGTGACAATATGTATGATAATAACGTCCCATGAACTCACATCGATATCTAGATTGCTTAATGCGTTCAGACAATCTGTAGTAGTATCTAGCATATCTTTTAATGAACTTGACGATTCCACATGCATACGTCTTTGACCAAATAAACGCTTTAAAATACAGTTGGCTAAATATTTCTTATTGTCATAACGTTTTTCTAAAAGTGTCCAACATTGAGTATAATTAGCGTCTGTTACTGGAGTTTGCCGAATTAATTGTTCGGCCTCACCAGTAAGATGTGCCTTTAAATAATGCAATTTTTGTACATTATCCAATGAACTATTTTTATGAACTAATGATATAAATAAGTCACGAAAGGTCGTCCATTCCGAATATTTTCCCGAAAACACAGGAATAGATATCTTTGGTAGCTTTACAATCGAACTTGAAGTATTGTCTCCATCCTTTTGGTTGAAGACCTGAACTAAATCTTTTTTAACCATATTTAATTGGTTGAGCTTAGATTTCAGTAGCGACTTATAACAAAAGTAGTTGTCCTCAGTATCATCATAAATTCCATTTCCTATATAATCAGAACTTTGCACCTTTTCAGGTTCAAAGCTTTCATGTAATTTAGAATTATTATTCCTAAATAACATCCAATCTTTTTCTAAATTTTCTAGCCTAGCTTCAATATACTCATATGAGATTCTGTCTTTTGGACTCTTTTTAAAATTTGATAAACCTTTTTCAATACTCCTTTGAATGTCCTTTTGAACGTTAACAAGTCCGTCCATTTTTGCGGTGTAAAGAAAAACAAAGTAAACAAGTACAACTATGTCCGATATTTTCTATGTGTAATAATTAGTAAAATTTTCTAAGTCTTTTAAACTTAACAAATTCTAAGAGACATTGGACATAGTCACCTCGTTCCCTCGTTTTTACTCAAACTATTCTAAGTCCTTAACTAAAATGCGAAATTTTACAAGTCCTGATGTTCTTCCAAATTCTTCTATGTTAAATTTTCTAAAGAAATAAAGTTCAAATTGGCTTGATTTTTACTTGCATCCAATAATTTGAACTCTCCCACAAATATACAATATTGTACTCACAGTTGCACTGTACAAACACACTACGAGGCTTTGATTTACTCAGGCAGGATCCGTATCCGCTTGGCACTGCTGCCGCCGCGACGTCTGCTGCTGTTGAGAGCGAGATCCCTTGCTGCAGCGATCCACTGCGGCATCTCGTTTCGGTGCGCACACACGATGGGTTCAACTAATGAACCTCACCTCGAACACACCTCCAAAATTGATCTAGTTGCACTATTCGGCTCCGAAGGGCCAATGTTTAGTACCGAGAAGGTACTTGGTTGAACTGTATGTGAAACACTTAAAGGTAAAATAAAACCAATAGTATTCCTGATCTGAGCCGGTATAATGTACAAATAAACGCCGTCTACCACAATGTTCTAAGTGAAGCTTCCTATAGCGCGTTATACAGTGAAACGTAGCGACATCTAGTGGTGGTAGCGTGTAACTTAATATTAATTGTGTTATAAACTATTTGGTATGGGTTGCGTGAACAGGTATATTAGGTGCCAACGTGACAGATGGCGAGTCCATCGCCGTTACTCGAGCACGACTATACATACGCCTTTGAATTTCTTCTCAGACGTATGCAGGTTTCCTCTCGATGTTTTCCTTCACCGTAAAGCTCGTGGTGTGACTAATCACCGTACTTAAGTTCAGAAAAACTCATTGGTACAGTCGGGATTCGAACTTGCGACCTTTGCGTCGCAGGCAACTGCTCGAACCACTCGGCCACCACGGCTCTTTCTTAATGATTCCTTCTACACCGTAAATGGTTTAAAGAAATTCTTTTCACTCGTTAATGTCGAATACTTCAAAAATGTTGTAATTAACGAGAATTGTTACTTTTCAGTTGCGGTGATTACGGGATGAATACAACCCGTAATTTTAATAATTTAAAAAGTTTCAGAGTAGTTAATGACTTGAAATTGGGCGGGTAATTAGATTTGCCCTAAGGGACACGATCTTTTTTATGATATAGAAAGAAAATAGTTATACCGTTTCTTTTGAACAACAAGGATGAATGCTGGTTGTTTTATTTAATTATGAATTCTTCTGTGTTCTTGAATGTTAACTCGAACAAGCTTTATTAAGTCCATTGCCGTAGGATTTCAAGATTTGGGGGGTTTATGCTGACTTTCACAATGTCTTCAAATTAGCTGCGGGGCCAATCATTTGACTTACTATTAGGGTGGAAAACTAGCACGCGAGCAGCCTAATGGTCAGCGGTTACCCGTATGCTTGCAGCCCCTGGGTTATTAAAGCAACTTCCACGTGGTAGACTTTGCCATTGTCTCTGGTTTATTATATGCGAGAGTGGGTCTTGTTTCCATATGGTATATGCGACACAGCTCCATACATACGTGCTTCATAGTCAATAAAGTTGCTAGTAGGAAGACTAAGACTATTCTTTACACGAAAGTAACAATTTGTTATATTGATAGACATGAAAGTAAGAGGTATGTAAGTCTAGAGAGAACTGGCGCTCTATACTCTCTGCCTACCCCGTTAGGGACTCGGCGTAATGATATGATAATGATGATGATAGACATGAAGGCGCCAGAATGGTTTTTTTAAATTTGTTCTCGATTAAGTTCGCCTAAAAATATGGTGCAACAATGTTTATCTAATTGAAGCTATTGTGTTGGCAAGTAGGCGATTTGATTACACCCTCGCGTAGTGCCCGGGCGGGGGAGTAACAAGTGTCGGGGCTTGGGGCTCGGCCAATCCGTTCATTCATTCGCTCACTCATACACTCGGCGCCGTTCAGAGAGCTCGCGCCCGTCGCGTGCATCTCCATCATTACGAAAATTTCGCGCGCGTATTTAAAAAAAATGAACTCTACGTGTTGACTTTTAAATTTTTTTTTTAAAATGGGTGAGCAAACCTTTACCATACCGGATGACAATCTGGAGCAGCAGATAATAACATTGTTCGAAAAGTTGGAGAGTTTGCGGCGGGAGGGATGTGGTGATCGCGACGGTCTCTCCGGTCGGGTGCCAGCCCGGCTGGAGCTGCGGACCTTGGGACTTTGGAAGGCTGTGGTGGCGGAGTGCGCGGCATCGTTCCTGTACGTGTTTATCGTGTGTGGGGCCGCGGGAGGCGCGGGCGTGGGCGCCTCCGCCTCCGCCGTGCTCCTGGCCACCGCGCTCGCTTCAGGCTGTGCCATTGCCACACTCACTATGTGTTTTGTTAACATTTCTGGTAAGCCTTCCAAACTACATCATAGCGAGCATGCTATTGCGAGTCCCTCGTCTTCTTATTAGCTTCGTCTGGAACAAACAAACGAACACCGCAACCGTCCTCATGAGAAATAGTGACTGGCCTGTTCGGCCTTTACTACATACTATTACGACTATTATTTATAAACTATTATACATTAAATAGGTTATTTTAAAGTTATCAAATAATTCGCGATTTATTGTTTATTGTTTACACTTGGCAGTATAGCTACTTAGCCGCATTCATGAACCATCCAAAGAAAGTATTTCTTCTAAAACGGTCAAGCCGTTTTGGATAACAATATACCATAATGTGTATTGGTAAAGAAACAATATTTTCTGTGTTTTTTTAACTCGTACAAAATTATCTAACCAAAATATGATAATAAGCTAACCATAAATTAAATTTCCATTCCCTTAACACAAAAAATATACCCTAAAAATTTATTAAGAACACCCTTATAGTGCTTATTCAATACTGCCTGTAGAGGCCCATCGAAGCCAATGTAATAGGCCATTAAGACAACAGGTTGCTCTCAAATAGCACTCCGCAATACCAATATGGTTAAATAAATATAAGAGACTGGCCTACTTGAGAATGTATAAATGTACAAAAAAAATACAAACGAGTACCCTTTGAATTTTATTCTAATCTGGATTTATAGTACTGGCTGGTTATAAATAATAACTAGTGCCGTTTAATTGCAACCAAGACAAATCACAATTTCAATAAGGGAATGAACACTCTCTCTAAGATTGGAATCAATATTGGAACGTAATAAAAAAAAATAAGAACGAACTTGGCGAGACCCTTACCATAACTAGGTACTACAAAGGTTTTATTGAAAATAAAATAAGTTAATATATAATACATGTTTACAGCGAAATGTTTGCATTATTCAATTATCAATTTAAGAATTTCTTGATAAAATTTTAAAAAAGAAAACTTAAATAAATAAAAAAACACCAATAATTGAGGATTGACAACACGGGGGACTATATCTCCCCCTACTCACTAGTATTACTATCTCGCGCATTCCAGTTTGCCACCTTAGTGGTACAAAAAAAATATATTTCATATGGGTGTATTTCTTCGTAATTCAATGGCGGCCGCGTCTGCAGCCGCAGTGATGTGCAGATGTTCTCAATTACACGCCTTTTTTACAACATGCTCGCTGCGCGGCGACTGTCTGTATTTTTTCATCCATGAACCCGCCTTAATAACTGTGCCTGGTGACTGTGCTGGTATCACATTGATACTTAAAAACTCCACTCATAAATTATGATACATACGCTATTAGTATAATACAAAATCGGAGATTAATAAATGACAGTCATGCATTGATACTAAATATACGTAAAAAATGTCTAAAACTTTTATTCCTTACAAAAGTAAAAAAAGATTAATTCCGCGTTTAACAAAAAAGTTATTGTTCAGTTTCTAAAATAAAAGTAACCTTAGTTATTCTTTATTATATCAGCTATATGCAGTGTAATTCCCGTCAAAATCGGTCCAGCCGTTTCAGAGATTAGCCGAAACAAACAGACAGACAGAGAGAGACAGACAACGGTGTATTTATATAACAATAATATAAAATAATATATCCTCACGCCTTCCCACAAGGGTTCCCGAAGGGGTAGGCAGAGGTGTATAGGTAATACCCATACACCCACTTTCCGCCGGAGGTATATTAGGTGCCAACGTGACAGATGGCGAGTCCATCGCCGTTATTCCAGCACGACTATACATACGCCTTTGAATTTCTTCTCAGGCGTATGCAGGTTTCCTCTCGATGTTTTCCTTCACCGTAAAGCTCGTGGTTTGACTAATCACTGTACTTAAGTTCAGAAAAACTCATTGGTACAGTCGGGATTCGAACTTGCGACCTTTGCGTCGCAGGCAACTGCTCGAACCACTCGACCACCACGGCTTTATCCGTGTATTTATCCATATTCATTCAGTAAAAGGCGATTATTTTAACATTACAAACTGGCAACTCAATTTTATTTCTTTGTTTAAATAAGCTTTATAGGCAATTGCCTATGTATGTTCGAATACCAGCAGAAAATAAATGCAAATATTTAATGAAGGAATTCTTTCATAAGTCCACGATTAAACATGTTTACCTATCTAAGCTATAATACATGCACAATACACGTAATTATTTAAACTAAACAGCACTCGTAAAGTCCACGTTTTTAATCTGTAAAATAAGACATACACGCAGTAGAATATAAATGCTCTATATTTAAATAAAGAACACTTGCATAAGTCTGTGCTGTAACATTTTATCTATAAAAAGATATACGGACATTAAGGTTGATTATAACACGGCACAACACGTGCACCCTTCACCCTTTGTCCCCTTGTTATAACTTTATAACGGCATCACTTGATGCGGGAACAATGTCATTTTAAATTATATCATAACAGTAATAGCGCGATGGACAATCGGCCCTTAATTCTCAGAATCGTTCGCAAGTTATCCGTGATGAATTTTTGAATACTGCACGCCCTAATTTACAGTAATGGACGTTCGAATTTGGAACGGACCAATGTAGTTCAATCGATTCTTGGTCGCTTCCCACACTACCCATTTAATTTTCTATATTTACTTAAAGCTTCGCTAATGTCAGCGCAAGTTCTGATGCATCTAAAAAAGAAAGATTTTAGGTATTCTCTGTAAATTTGTACAAGTGTTTGTATTGGATAAAGACCAAAATTACTTAATCATATATATGTATATCATATATATCTATATCATATATATGTATGTACATATCATCACGCCGACTCCCTAACGGGGTAGGCGGAGAGTATAGAGCGCCAGTTCTCTCTAGACTTACATACCTTACCTACCTCTTTCGCTTCGAATTGCTTAATCGATTTTGAAATTTCTTTGACCTGTGGAATGCTACACTATTCTTAAGTAACATGGGAATTTTTTTTATAAATATATTTGTAAAATCAAGTGAAGCCGCAGGACATAATTAGTAATATATAATATCGCTTTTATAATTCTAGCCGTGTGGCTTTTATCTCGGCTTGGTAAGCACTGCCCATTTATCAATGCCTGTGCTGAGCTGTTGTTGAGTTGTATTGTCGAGGCTCCTTTATGGAGACAGGAAGCCGCACACAAAGACGACAACCAACTGGAAGTGGGTAGGTATGCATTGGGGAATAATAATAACGAAACTCATAAGAAGACCTCGAGAGTACACCTACATATTTTATACGACCGCTTTCAAGAAACATTTATTTAGGAAGGATTGTGGACCTACTTTGATATTTTATACTTTCACTTCTGTAACAAAGGAATGGGCAGAACTCATCGGGAATATATTTAGACTAACTGCGCGTTATATGTATACACTAGTTTGCCCGCGACTTCGTCCGCGTGGGATGGTATGTAGGTATATGGTAAGTATTTAATGCTTTATTTTGGATGTGTGTGTGTATAGGGGATACGTCATAGTAGCTTTATGCATGCAAATCTCAGCCCGATCGGTTTAAAATTGACAAAGTTTCATACAAACTTCCATCCCCTATTTTATCCCCTTGGGGGTAGAATTAATCAATATCCTTTCTTAGCTTTCCTAGCCTACGTCATAACATCCACCTGCATGCAAAATTTCAGCCCGATCCGTCCAGTGGCTTAGGCTGTGCGTTGATAGATCACTATGTCTGTCAGTCACCTTTGAGTTATGTAATCAAAAATCAGGGTCGTCAGTTGAGACGACTGGGATTTGTATCTTTAAACTACAAATTTACAACTGACTATTTCAACCACTCAGCCACGACGGCTCAAATTATTTGAAGGGTAAGCTATTATAATACATAACAAGCTTATGCTATAAGATAACAATGCCATAATTTTTGTTTGAGAACTCTACCGAAACGTTAAACGTAATTAAATAGCCGCTTAAATTACATAATTTCTCGAATAGCAACGAGAAGTTATGTCATTTAAGCGGCTTTTACTGAACCGATATATATATTTTTTTTAATGCACAAAACAAATTACAATCAAAAAGAAAAAACATAACAATCATACTTAGAGCTAAACTGGATCGTAACTCAAAAAGATGTGCATACAGCTAAATAGTTATTAAATCATCAGAAAGCGTATAACATAAAAACATATATTAAAGCAAACATTTGGTGTACTGAGGTTTACAAGGGCGGCTCGTTAGCACACAGCACAACTGGTGCCAACGAGCGTTTCGATTTTAAACCGAGGATATCTTTTACACTATTTATAAATTTGTGATCGAATATATCAAGTTTAGGGCATTTAATTGCTAGTTCATCGTATTCACGAGCCATCCTAACTAGTGGGTATATATATATATATGTATATATATATATATATATATATATATGTATGTATGTATGTATAGGCATTGCATAAGGTTCCTCGAAGGGGAAGGCAGAACTGTAAGAAAATTCTCTTTTTTCCAGAGACATATTTTAGGTGCCAACGTGACAGATGGCGAGTCCATCACCGTTACTTAAGCACGACTATACATACGCCTTTGAATTGCTTCTCAGACGTATGCAGGTTTCCTCTCGATGTTTTCGTATATATATCTCTTCCTACTTGTAGGATATAGTTATAGGATCGTGAAACTAGCGGTACATGTAGATAACCAGGGCTTAGTATTCAGGACATCATCCCGAGCCAGGATTCGGGATGTAATCGAATTTATAAAACACTCTGCACACCGCAGCACATAACCCAGTACGTGAGCAAAAACAGTTTCTTGCTGCCGAGCTATTTTAGTAAGGGTAACGAAAACGATAAATTGATTTTTACTTGCAAATCAGACCACGGCGTTATACGTATAGACTAGCGGATATACGGTGTGTGCTACTACGCAAAAATAACGATCTGTTGTATTAGTAGTCTAAAACCATCTTCGCATTATTGCCATTCAGATGGAACCTGTTTTATGAACATCGTTTGGATAAATAGTTAAGCCTCCTCCTTTTTTGAAGTCGGTATAAAGGAGATAGGATCTTTTTTATTATATATATATATATATCCTCACGCCTTCCCACAAGGGTCCCCGAAGGGGTAGGCAGAGGTGTATAGGTAATACCCACACACCCACTTTCCGCCAGAGGTATTAGGTGCCAACGTGACAGATAGCGAGTCCATTGCCGTTACTCAAGCACGACTATACATACGCCTTTGAATTTCTTCTCAGACGTATGCAGGTTTCCTCTCGATGTTTTCCTTCACCGTAAAGCTCGTGGTGTGACTAATCACTGTACTTAAGTTCTTTAAGTACTTTTTTTATTTTTATTTTATTTTACTCCTTTTTTGAAGTCTGCTAATAAAGGACATAAGAACATTCTTTTTCTATTTTATATACATTAAATATGTAGATATCTATGAAGATAGGCAACTGTGCGTTTTTCAGCTTAAAACTTGTCTATGAACTTTCTTCACGCTTCTTCTGTAAACAGACATGTAATAGCATTGATTTTCCAACAGAGATATATAAACCAACGTGACGTCGAGTGCTACACTGTTTCTCAAGCATGACTTTACACACGTCAGTGAATGTATTCATGAACGAGTGCAGGTTTCCTTATCATCATTTCAAATTTAAGAGCTGGGCTCTTGTCGTCTCTCCTTCCACCTGCCTCTGTCCACCACAATCTGTTTGTCCTCGCGTCTGACAAGTTGATGTGTTGTTGAAGTATTTCGCTTAAAATACATACATACATACATACATACATACATACATATCATCACGCCGAGTCCCTAACGGGGTAGGCAGAGCGTATTGAGCGCCAGTTCTCCCTAGACTTACATACCTCTTTCGCTTCGGCCACATTCATCAGTCTCTTCATACATGCTCGTCGGTTTCGAGTTAATAAATAAGTTTAGGAAAGACTTACTTATATACAGACGGCCGGGCTCGAACTTTTAACCTTGGTAGCCGATTAGCTCAACCAGTGGCCACCACGGCCGTGTAGCGTCAAACAATCATTCCATGAAGATGTGTATTCCAAGAAATGCCACAGCTGCACGCTAAGTACGAGAGCGATTAAGTTCTAGATTAACATATACTTTTATAAAACCAGACATCTGTTATGAACTAATGTTCCTGCGTGAGAAAATTTGCCACAAAGACAATGCAAACGGTTTGTGTCGATTACAGAGTCGTTCGAAAACAGTTCTTGTATCTCTGGCAATAAGAAGCATTCCTGTCCAGTACCCGTTTATCAAATAAAAAAGCGTATATTCATAGATTATTATGCTAATTAATATTCGATAAAAAGCTTCATAAACCGTAACTTACCGTAACCCCGCTTCGAAATACTGATTTAGAATAGTGATACCCTTTAAATTTTCTTAGGTTTCTTCTGTGTAAATTTTGATTTCATTGACAGATTTTTTCTGGAACTAAAACGTATCGTATACGCAATCATTTAACTCGGTGTCATCAAATTACATTAATGCAGTTTTTACGTGAAAGAGGGACATACATGCACACAAACTTTTGCATTTAAACTTTTTCGAACGTCAAGAGTACTCGAAACCGATGAGCATGTGTGAAGAGACTGATGAATTTGGACGAAGCAAAAGCGGTATGTAAGTCTAGAGAGAACTGGCGCTTTATACTCTCTGCCTACCCCGTTAGAGACTCGGTGTGATGATATGTATAATATAGGTAGGATATTATAATACGTATACAAGAAAATATGGCTTGCAAGTCATTCTGTAGAGGTAAAAATTGGTCGTTCCTAAACAAATATAATATCGCTCAACCCTAAACAAAGATATGATGACATGTTTATGTAGTGGGTAATTATGTAAATATTGTTGTATATACTTAGTGGTAGGTATTGGAAGTTAGCATGAACGTGAAAGTTAATACTAACATAACATGAAATCACCGTTGGGACTTTACCTGGAGAATACAGCATGGAGTTCTTCAAGAAGGGTGTGAAAAACTTCCAGCAGGGTCAGCGCACAAGTAATACCGTGATAACCGCTTACCATCAGGTGGGCTGTATGCTCGTTTGTCACCTAACGGTGGTATTATGGACCCTGCAAAAATATGGTCACTTAAGGCAACTCCTGTGGGTGGGTCATGTGGGTCTGTGTAACAGTATCTTGGCGAACCCTAGTTCTGACGATATAAAGTGTTTGTTAAAATTGTATATGCGTAGATTTTAAGTGATTTTATTTTATATCTAGATGTCCTCACGGAGTGACATAGTCGCTGTGCGACAAAACTCCTATAATAAGTAGAAAAAAAAAAAAAAAAAAGGCAACTCCTTTGAAAGCGTATCGAACGAGACCTATTGGGTTTCGACGCTGGCAACCCAATACAAAATATATAAAAAATATAAGCAAAAAGTTATTACCTCCAGATTATTGACCGGTGCTGGTAAATTGTCATTGTCACAGACAGATGTTTAAGAAAAGTTAATAAAATTTACATCGCATTCATATAAATATTTAATTGTAATGAGCTCTAGGAATATATAAGTACTTCCATTTGAGTACTAATACATATTTAGTGATCACTTATTTTGTTATGTAAATTTGTAGTTGATTCTACTTGTTCAAATGAATTTTATCGAAACGTGTCTTTTACCCAGGTGCCCAGATAAACCCAGCGGTGACCGCTGCGCTCTGCGTGCGCAGGCGCATATCGCCGCTACGAACCGCCCTGTACATAGCCGCGCAGTGTGGAGGCGCCATAGCCGGTGCAGCAGCCATTTATGGGTGAGTAGACTCGGATATAATAAGAGATAACTTTTTACGGACATACATATATATTATCACGCCGAGACTCTCACGCACGCACGCACTAGAGACTTACAGAGACTTTCGATTCATCCACATTCATGAGTCTCGTCATCCCTGCTTGCTTTTTATATTTCTCGAATACGATGTAACCGACTGACGGTAATATACAGGTTGGTGGTATTATTTTGATAGCTTTAATAATTAGAGCCGTGGTGGCCGAGTGGTTCGAGCAGTTGCCTTCGACGCAAAGGTCGCAAGTTCGAATCCCGACTATACCAATGAGTTTTTCTGAACTTAAGTACAGTGATTAGTCACACCACTATCTGAACGGTGAAGGAAAACATCGAGAGGAAACCTGCATACGTCTGAGAAGAAATTCAAAGGCGTATGTATAGTCGTGCTTGAGTAACGGCGATGGACTCGCCATGTGTCACGTTGGCACCTAATATACCTCTGGCGGAAAGTGGGTGTGTAGGTATTACCTATACACCTCTGCCTACCCCTTCGGGGACCCTTGTGGGAAGGCGTGAGGATATATTATTATTTAATAATTACAAACTCTATTATTAGTCCCGACGCCTTCTGTAACGTCACATGACGTGTGCGACGTTACAGCGCCATCCGGCTCTATGATAAACTCAAACGCTAAGTTACAAAGGTGCTATGCTATGGTCGTAGTCTTATTGTAGAGCAAGTGCTACGCCGTAGCATAATAACTATGTCTATGAGCTAAGTTTTGCATCTCGTTGTTCACCAAGGATATATATATATATGAGATCAATTTCTTAATTTTATTTATTTATGGATCTCCAACAAAGGTTACACGAAAAGTACACAAACATAATCTTTACAATATTAGACAAGCGTGTCCCTTCAGTTACAGGAGACCACAGCATGCATTGATATACCTTAACTCGTGATAAGTCTAGATCCGATATACAAATATATTATATGTATCTAGGATACACGACTTTCCTCAAGGGTCCCCGAACGGGTAGTCAGAGGTGTGTTGGTTCCCATATGTATATGTTTAAGTATATGATGTAAGCGACAAGATCAAAAACGCCAAGCATATAGAGAAAGATTGATGTATCTGGATGAAGTGAAAGAGGTATGTAAGTCGATAGTCAGCGCTCTTCTCTGTCTGCCTACCGCGTTAGGAGCTTTGCGCTAAGATATATACTCACTTATGTTATTGATGAGAAGAAAGAGCTTACAACTTAACAGCAGCGTAAGCTCAAGTAATAACTGATTTAAAATTAAGTCTTATAACACCAGTTCGGTATAACATTATAATTGGATCATTTTATATATAATACGTGTTAGAAGCTGCTCTCATCTTTGTACAGATTGACAATGTTCGCTCACGTTGTTAATTAATTTCATCAACGTGTATGTATCTTGAGCACTGAGATGTAGTTATTATATACCGTACTAGATGTGCTCCGTGGTTTCACCCGCGTCATTTCGTCGTTTTCATGTCCGGGGGAAGATATTGTGTTGGCAGCAGAGGGATAAGTCCCTTTATGGTGCCAATACAGTATAACTCTCCGTACACAGAGTAGCAACGCGCAACTGATACTTCGGGATCATAAAGAAGGGTACGGTAACCGCTTTCCAACTGGTGGGCCACTCTTGTTGTTTAAAAAGAAGTATATCTATATATACGCTCTCTCTACTCTCTAGTAGAGCCACTTCTCTCTAGACTTACTATACTTTTTTACTATACCTTAAACATATACATATTAAAATTCAAAATATATTCCGATATATGATAAATGTCCCAGTATCCAAATACATTGCCGGGTTAAATAGAGTTTCGTAGCCCATTTAAGAGCCGGGCAATAAATACCTCGTAAAAGATTGAATGCACGTTTTGTACCCTTGTGACATGGTATTTATGTAGATATTAAAGTAAAATGTAGATAGATGATATTTCAATGTCGATCTGAGTTCAGAACTCAGAGTAAACATTATTTTCATCAAATATATATTTAGGTGCAAAAATTACATGACAGTTACTGATCCCAGGCAGGACTGTATGATACAAGCCTTTGAATTCTTTCTAAAACTAAAGCAGGTTTCCATACGATGTTTGCCTTTACCAACAATCTCGTGTGATAAAGCACTGCTTACATATTGGCGAAGTGCGAAAATGGGTTATTATGAAACAATTTGAATCGCAAATTTCGTACCAGTGTTTTGAAGTTGTCTGCTTATCCGCATTGTTGACACAATTTTTGCCTACAGCAAGAAATATATTGTTTAATAAAGGGGAGGAGTAGAAGTGTAAGATAACGCCTGAGTTTGCTTACAATTTTTTTATTAAGTTAAATTGTTGACCTCTAAGCCTCGATGTTTTCTTTAACTGTAAATCTCGTGGTAGGTAGTCACTGTTCTTAAGTTCAAAAACAATAATTGGTACAGTCAGGTTTAGAACTTGCAATCTTTGTATTGCAAGCAACTACTCGAAGCTCTCGGCCATCAAGACTCTTTGCATGTACATATGTTTTTAATACGATTTCATAATTTATTT
>JACCPG010006848.1:0-34791 GCA_016069955.1 Drepana arcuata | reverse complement strand
AGCCGTGGTGGCCGAGTGGTTCGAGAAGTTGCCTGCGACGCAAAGGTCGCAAGTTCGAATCCCGACTGTACCAATGAGTTTTTCTGAACTTAAGTACAGTGATTAGTCACACCACGAGCTTTACGGTGAAGGAAAACATCGAGAGGAAACCTGCATACGTCTGAGAAGAAATTCAAAGGCGCATGTATAGTCGTGCCTGAGTAACGGCGATGGACTCGCCATCTGTCACGTTGACACCTAATATACCTCTGGCGGAAAGTGGGTGTGTGGGTATTACCTATACACCTCTGCCTACCCCTTCGGGGACCCTTGTGGGAAGGCGTGAGGATATATTATTATTATCTTATTATTATTATTATATTATCAGGGGGGACTCTTTTTAACCATTCATCAAAAAATATTATTCAAAGTTGACAAAGTAAATGAATTGAAATCATGACATTGTTATCGTTGAAATTTACGACTGAACCGAATTAGAATCGAATAAAAAAACGAGTAACTTTCCGATTTGAACTGAACAATTAAAGAAGTTAAATAAATTGGGGATCGATTGATGCCTAATAGCTCCGTCCATTAGCGACTTTTAAGTTTGAGGAACATTTAAAGGAAAAAATAACTGCTCTTCTAAAAAGTAACGACGGCAGATTGTTACACGGAGGTACGAGGTTACGAGGAGGGATGTAACATTATAATGTCGATTTAATTGAACGGGTTATATTTAATTATTTATAATATTTATGGAGTTTATAAGTTTTGAGAGAACTCTTGTCTTCTCTATCTGCCCACTTTTCGGGGTGCGTGGCATTACGCTTTACTATTAATGCTGTAAGGCTTATCATTTTATTACTGCAGCTAGTCTGGTACATCCCACTTGTGGACAAAGGTAACTTATAAGGTTCTCATAATGTTCACGTGTGTACATCGCCAGTGGACAGTGGAATTTGCTAGCCAGGTCTTGCCATGATCCTTTCTGTGGCCTACCTTGATGCTGTCTAGCTGCCTGGCCTGGATAGTGACTTAAATGAGGTTTTCCCTGGAGAGTACAGCATGGAGTTCTTCAAGGAGGGTGTGAAAAGATTCCTGCAGGGTCGGCAACGCGCGAGTGATACCCCTGGTGTTGCAAGCGTCCATAGGCGGCGGTAACCGCTTACCATCAGGCGGACCGCATGCTTGTTTGCCACCCAAGTGGTATAAAAAAAGAAAAAAAAAAAATTAACACATATTAAGTGTACGAGTAGATTGTAAACACGGATCTTTCAACGCAAACGCCACTTCTAGCGTCTTCTTCTTGTAAGAATCGAACTGTACTATTCGCAAACGCAAAGATAATGAGCGATAGCAGTCTGGTCTAGATTTCTTTTTCAATATTCCCGAAGCTTTTATCTTAATATATATAAATTACGTGTCACGTTGTTTGTCCGCGATGGGCTCCCAAACTACTTAACTGATTTCAATCAAATTTTCACACCGTGTGCAGTTTGATCCAACTTAAAAGATAGGATAGTTTAAATCACAATTGGACCTGATAGGTGGCGCTGCGATCGTGTTTCAGGAAGATTCACTTTTTCCCCCGGGCGCAGCTGGGCGGGACAGCTAGTAGTAGTCTTATAAGTTGCAGATTGCTAAGTTTGCAAAGACAATGCTGAAGACTCAAGAAGATGAAGCAGATGAGAACTACCTAGATCAATTCGATCGGACACATCCATCATCTTTATAAAGTTCCGGATATAAATATAACGCCATCCCACAAGAGTCACCGAAGGGGTCGGCAGTGGTATTATCTACAAACCCACTTCAAAATTGGTCTCTGTAGGTGACTATACCCTTTTTTTAATCGAATTGGGTTCGTACAATGTGATATATATCCCGTGGAATGCTCCAGCATTAATAAATCACGCCTAAAGATGGTTTGCCTTGCCTTTAAAGATGATTTTATAGAACCAGCAGGTTTAATTTTCAGACCCAATAGAGCTTAATACATTGAAGTACGTACTACTTTACGGAGATTTCTAGCACGATATTTTAATTGAACTATTGGAGATACGCAAAACGTAATTAAAAACATAGATAAAAAAGCAATATTTTTAAATACTTACTTATTTACATGATTATATAATATTTTGGTAACAATTTATGCGAATAATGATTATTTGCTCAATTACTGAAGGACGATGAAGAGCGCTGAAAATAGAAGTAGACATATATTTGCATACAAAAAGCCAGTTATCTCAAGACCTGGAGATTTCTTTCGCTTCATCCGCATTCGTTAGTCTTTTTATACATGCTCGCCGGTACTCTTATGGGTCCCATTCTTGAGTGTCCGATCTATTTTATCTAGGTAGTTGGAACGTGGTCTAACCTCTGCCTTTTTTTGCTCACACTTTCGCATTGTAGATATAAATCAGTTTCATCGTTATCTTCATCTTTACAATCAAACCCTCGTTCACGCTAGTTGCTTTGCAAAGTCTTCAATATGAACAAATCATTCGTTGAATGAAATCCATTCTGATCATACATGCATAAATACATTCGTATCATCATGATTAGTCCCTAACGGGTCAGGCGGAGAGAGTAGTACGCCAGTTTAATAAATTACATTTATATATTATATGTATTCATCCGGTCTGTAAATCTATCTCTATGCTAAACTTTCCCACCCAATTCCCTTCAGTCGATCAGGTGCGATGGATTTGAAAACATCCACAAGAGTTGTCGCATTTGTAATATTAGTTGGGCATTCATTTCTTGCTCTGTGTAAGCACCGCTTAAGCCGAGAGCAAAAGGAGACGAAACAAGTCAGATCGAAGCACATCTCATAGCTTTGAGGGTCTTATAACCGTAGCCGTCGATGGTACTCAGTTCCCTCTCGGATTGAGGGCTGACACTGCCTAACGATAGGCGGGATCAGTAAGGAGGGAAGATACTTTTTAACATTATTGAAGTGAGTGTGGCTTACAATATTTGTTTTCTTAATAAAGAGCCGTAGTGACCGAGTGGTGTACCAATGAGTATTTTCTGAACGTAAGTACAGTGATTTAACATTCGAGCTGCTAACGATGAAGCTTAACGAGAGGATACCTACGTACATTAAACGACAGGTATGTACATACATACATACATACACATACATATCATCACGCCAAGAGGTATGTATGACAGGTATATATACCGCTTCGGGATCCCTTGTTGGATGGCTTAAAGATAAATATCAAAAATCTGAATGTCTGTTTGTAATATTAAAATAGCGGCTTTTTATTTAATGCATATGGATGTATACAGTATATAGACCAAAATATAATTTTTAACAGGAGGTAGCATTCACCAGACTTATAATCATTGAGAGATTATAATATACAATGACTGAGAGTGTTAATCAAGCAGGAGATCCGCTTGATGATAAGCGATTACCGCAGCCTATGGGCGCTTGAGCAAATATGTATCCCAACTATAAAAAGAACATTTGGAATACGTTCCCGTTCGGAATTCGCCCGCGGCTTGCTAAGCACACCAACTTGGCACTTAGCTACTGCTCTAATGACGCGCCTCGTATTGTATGTACCAAGTTTCCCCGCGTGTATGAATATGGACGAGCGGGCTTTGTGGAACTCTCCTTGAAAAACTCCAAATTCGCAGAACACCACGAAATTTGCAGCGCACAAAATTAACCTCTATTTAAGGTGCAATAAGGGCTGCTGTCTACTTCACATGGGGTATTTTGTATCTTGGCAGGTTTTTTTTTTTATTTATGTTTCCCGTTATTTTTCCACGCCTTGCTCATCCTATTCACCCCGGCCCATTTGCGCGTCGAGGATCCTAAAGAAATACTCTCTAATTGAATCTACGTCTCTTGAATACATCTCTGCAGTCTATTTTAAGTATTAGAATTTGGGTTAGGGGTTGGTTTGGAGTTCAAAAACTTTAACCAAGGTGGATAGAAAAATGTTAATACCTAAAATATTCGTTATTAGATGGAAAACAAGCTTAAAATAATACATGACTATTTTAAACACAGATGTAATTACACATGGGAGATGATTTTTCTACGTCACGATTTTCCCATCACCGTATTGCTCGTCTTTCTCGTCATACATCTTAATTTTCAAAAGTCTCTTTTTTCATACATAGCCTATACCTCACACAACAACTTAACCAATGAAAAAACATTTTCAAGAGCGTTCATGTTTGTCGTGTCGCTTCACTCTCCTACAAGCACAAAGCACTGGGATTTGAATCCCAACCAATATATTGTACAAACGATGATGCCAGTGACACAAACCCATGTCACTCGCTTACAAGAGCATGCAAACCCCGTAGCATTTATAAGAATGCTTACATGTACATACAAACGCGCGGTTATTATTTAAAAAAAGTCTGCATCTCGGGACGGCCGACGTGATAATTCAAACTACTCGAAGTTTAACTATTTAATATTCAAATTGTTTAACTCGTAAAACTCGTTCTTGTTTAAGTTTTAGCACCATCTAGTGTAACTTGGCAGAACTAGTCAGCATATCAATTGATTATATTAAGCACTAGCTGTGCCCGCGACTACGTCCGGGTCGAAGAAAAAAAAAATCAGGTTCTAAAATAAAAGTAGCCTAAGTTACTCCATTTTACATCAGCTATCTGCTAGTAAAGTGCTAGTTCCGTCAAAATCGGTCCAGTCGTTTCAGAGATTAGTCGGAACAAACAGACAGACAGACAGACAATTATATTTTGATATGTGTACCGTGTATACATATGCAGTTAGTAAAAAGCGGTTATTTTAATATTACAAACCGGCCGCGGTGGCCGAGTGGTTCGAGCAGTTGCCTGCGACGCAAAGGTCGCAAGTTCGAATCCCGACTGTACCAATGAGTTTTTCTAAAAACTTAAGTACAGTGATTAGTCACACCACTAGCTTTACGGTGAAGGAAAACATCGAGAGGAAACCTGCATACGTCTGAGAAGAAATTCAGAAGGCGTATGTATAGTCGTGCTGGAGTAACGGCGATGGACTCGCCATCTGTCACGTTGGCACCTAATATACCTCTGGCGGAAAGTGGGTGTGTGGGTATTACCTATACACCTCTGCCTACCCCTTCGGGACCCTTGTGGGAAGGCGTGAGGATATATATACAAACAGGCGCTCCAATTTTATTTATTTGTATAGTCGTGGACAGCTACTTCACCATTCTTGCTCAGGCTTTTACTGCCCTTCAACGCCAACATGGCCCAATTCCCCTTATTACCGGCAGTTATCTTTCTTTCAATATCTTTTAAATACTTTCCATTTCGTGTGAATACGCTTTAAGATTAACACATTAATTTATTTGCTCGAATATATCTATGTATAAAACACACGGGAAGAAACCTTACGAACTTTGTTTAGTTGTACTAGGTAAACGGCGATGAACTCGCCATTAGTTATGTTGGCACCTAATATATATAAACATACATATCTCCGGTGAAAAGAGGTTGTGTTTCACCCCTGCCTTCCCCTTCCCCCTAAGGCCCCTTAACCAAGAAGACCATTAAATTTCTTCTACAAATTAAAATCAAACAGCATGTCCACTTATATACCCCAGCACCTTTATGCACAGAGCGTAAATCTCTTTTAAACAATCACCCACGTTATCTTTTCGTCATTCAAATCAAAAGCGTATCTACTATCGACCTTATAACGAACGTATAGGGTTTAAAATAAAATAAATGGTAGCAATTCAAAGTTTGTGCTTAACTTTGGCATGACAAGGGATATGTGATTGTGGGTTAAAATCACGAAAACATGCGTGATAACTGAATACACGCTGGTTTTGTGAAAGCATACAGTTATATTTAGATACTAGCTGTGCCCGTGACTTAGTCCGCGTGGAATTATAACAAAGAAACAGTTATTCCTTTTTACTTCAGCTATCTGCCAGTGAAAGTTCCGATAAAATCGGTCCAGCCGTTTCAGAGATTACCCGGAACAAACAGACAGACAGATAAAAATTGTAAAAAAATATATTTTGGTATATGTACCGTGTATCAATATGCATTTAGTAAAACACGTTTTTTTATATTATAAACAGACACTCCCATTTTATTTATTTGTATAGATCATTAATATTTTTTTCATATTTCCTTTGCGAGGTGCGTATATATTATATATCTTATGCATAGTATAAAAATATTATAAGTATGTATTACGGAAATTTTCTTTAAGCAGGATGTTATTATAAAGAAAAGCATATTACGTTAATTTGGGCATATAAAAATAGATGAGTGACGAAACTGATTATATAACGCGAAAGTATATGCATGGAGAGGCAAGTACTCCATCACGTAAGGTAAGATATTTTTGAAATCATGCACCACATTAAAGCCTCCCAAAACTCCTCAAGACAGTCTACTCGGAAGATATGCATCGTAATTTTTGTTAAGTACGATTAAACAATATAAAGTACAAAAAGGTTGTTAAAAATTGTTTCAAGGAAAATAGCTATTTTCTATTTACAGCTCTCGCGTTTACGGCTGTCGTCATGTTACTTTGTATTTCTCATTTACCTTATTTATTTATGAGAACATCAAAAAAGTAATTTTCTCCAACACGCAAATCCTTCGTCAATCATGCTTACAGATAATTACCTTGAAAATAATTAACTAGAATTATTATATACATATTATATTATAATTATTATGGAAAGAGTAAATATTGAAATTCGAGAAGAGAGCATGCACAAAATAAATTTATGTAGACACTTGATATAGATTGGTAAATTTATTTCAAAGAAACGGTCTCTTACGATAGCGCGCTTCCAATAAGCCACACCCTTGCATAAGCTCCTCCAGTGTAAATGTACCTTAAAATAAACATACTTGTTCATGGGTCCTTAAAGGAAAACACAATGTTATTTTCGCCGTTTCTTCTTCTGGCAGGTTTTTTTTTATGAAACGGTGGTAACTTTAGTTTATACTATATACGTGTCGTTCAATAAGTGTGCCCTGTGTCCTTTATAACCTTAATATTTTGATTTTGATTTTGAACAGTGTAGCTACACCATTATTTTGCGAGCTATATTCAAGTGTTGATACATACATACATCAGGGTGTCCTAGCAAGTTGGTGACTTTATAAGGAAACATTTTTGTATTTCATTCAACACTTATGCAGGCTTCTTCAATTCATTCACTGAAAAGCTCAGGCTGTGATAATTGTAAGCTGTCAAAATTTTTCGAAATGCAGTTTTTGCTGACAAATACATCAGGTTTGAGTCCACATTTGATTATGAATAAACCCCTTGTACACAATTAAATAATTAAGAGCCGTATTATGAATTACCTTTAAAAGATAATGCAAGACAAACAGACTTCTGTTGCGTATAATAGTTGCTTATTCCATTAATCATCGTAACAATAATGTAATTTATATTAATTAACGTTAATAGGATAGCAGTAGGGTGCCCATGAATGTTATAATTATATAGACTAATATTTACTTATTATCCTATTATATTTTAGTATTGTACTCTCTGCCTACCCCGTTAGGGATTCGGCGTGAGAATATGTGTGTATGTAATATTTTGCGTTGATAATAAAATTATCAAAACTAAAGTTAAAACAGATTTTTATATTTGGTTTCAAATTTAATTGATGTTTTAATTGTAAATAAGAGAGAAGAGAAGAAAAAAATGGTTGCCTGTAAAGTCGGTTTTACGGGCGAAGATTTTACGTGACAACGTCTTTTTCTCGGTAGAATATTTATTGATATGAATATAATTAAATTGCAAAATAGGAACAAGGAATTGAATGAAAATAAGAATTGCACAAATTTTAACTATAGAAATATATTTTGTTTTCGGTGACTCATCGTAACGTTACCGGGCGTTACACTTTTTCATAAGTGACTCCCAGCCGCAACCTAATTTAAGACGTTGTCACGTCAAAAAAATTTTATGAGTACACATATCTATTTACCATAACACAAGCTTTGCTTAATTCAGGGCAATGTCAATTTGTGTAGAATTGTACCAAGGTATTTATTTGTATATAACATACTCTGTAAGCTAATGAAAACGCACCAACACTACACACAACCGCCCACTGTTCCGTCCTCGCCGTCGAGGCTCGACGCGAATAAGCCGTAATGTTCCCCCCCGACCCCCGCCGCAAACACCGGCCCGCGCCGAGCCAGACGCGCAAATCCCGCCCCCAAATAATATTTAAATAAAATTACCAGTCCAGCCCAGCTCCCTTGCTCGCGATCCAGAAACGCCCTAAGCCGAGGTTCGTACCCCACAGAGGGTGCTCTTAGCTGTGTTGCTTAAAAATAAAGTGCCTGGCTGGAGGCCTAGGTCTCGCCATTGACCGGTTAAGTAGCAAAAGTTCCCGGAACTCACGCTACGAGAGACAATACAAAAAAAAAATGAAAATGTCGCTAATTGTCATTTATTCCTCTTCGACTGGAGGTCACCTCGCAGAGATGATTGATGGTATGTAATATATGAGTACATAAGTCATCCCGAACTTACCACGATTAATCACTAGCCAAGCGCGGCGGCGGTGCGTGAAAAAGTAATTCTTCCGTCACGCGAAATTACTCATTTCCGTATTTTTTTTGGCAACTAAGCGAATTAATTAGTGAATGATGTCGGCAACAGGTGAATGAGATATTATTATTACTGTAAAGATACAATTCGAGTGGATTTATGAAGATCAAGGGAAGGGAGGGAGGGCTCGTTTCGTTCATTTACTTAAAAAATATTAATTTGTTTCTGCCGTTGTATTTTTTTACGCGTTAGTATAGTATATACTTTATTTACAATAACAACAATTAACAACATTTACAAAGAAAAGTTGAAACTAACTACTTACATAGAGACTAACTACTTATAAAGAGAGGACTCGACTAGACTCTCGTGACAGGCGGGCTGGAGCATATCTCGCTCAGAGAATCAGCATTGCTATCCAGCGTGGCAATGCTGCTATTCTTCTTGGCACGTTGCCTCGGGTTACCGATTTGGGACAAATATTTTATCTGTTATTGGTATAGTTTAGTTTATTTTACAGTTTACAGTGTACAGTGTACAGTTTTACAGTTTAAGTGTTAATATTCCAATTCCTATTCTCTGCAATTTCAATAAGTTGAAATAAAACAACAAAAATCATTATATTTTTTTTTATCTAAATTGTATTGATTTTAAAGACAAATTAAATTGACCCATTTATACGAACTACTTCCAATAATAAATGTAAGATAAAAAATATAACTCACATATTTTCATGGTAACCCTTTTCTGTACCTATACTTCGTAACGAAGTAAAGTTCATAAAATGTTAAATTACTCAAGAATAATGATTTATACCGTTGAATAATTTTAATAAGCCCTTTACAAATGATTTACGTTGGAAAGTGTGCGTTATAAACGGGTTCCTTGTAAAGAACTTTGATAAGGGAGGAAACGTTTGTCTTTAATTGGTGGTTTATATCGTCTATATCCCCAGTCTAGACTTACGCAAAGGTGTGAATACCACGGGGACTTATCTTCGTGCTTGGCAACAAAAAATTGCCCGGCTAGAAATTCCCAAAACTCAAACAAAAAAACGTTCATATAACAGAATCTTTTTCAAGACACTGTTCATGTGCGCTTTCAAGAAAGAAGAGGCATACAAGAACGTGTTACTACCTACATAGGTCAAAACGATCGAACACTCAAAGATAGAACGAAGGAGTACGTGAAGAATACTTGGAACCGGCAAAACACAAGTTAAGAGTATGATGAATATGGATAAACTGAAAGAGGTCTCGAGAGAACTGATACTCTCTATGCTTAATTTGGGACTCAGCGACCTCGACCTCGACCTTACGTTTCAGAGAATCATTCAGAAATTGATGAAATGAGTAGCGCATCCAACACCAGAACCAAAACTATAATATATCCTCACGCCTTCCTGCAAGAGTCCCCGAAGGTCAACACTGTTTAAAGGTGTCCAAACACCCACATTCACATCTCATTGCTAGAAATACAATTTAGGTGTCAACGTGTAAGATAGTGAGTCTTTCGTCATTACTCAACGATTATTAGTCTTTGCTACGCTACGCCTTTGAATTTCTTCACAAAGGTATATAGGTCGGTGAAGGAAATTATCGAGAGGAACTCGATAATTTCCTTCACCGTTAAGCTCGTGGTGTGACTAATCACTGTAGTTACGCTCAGGAAAACTCATTGGTGTGGTCGGGATTCGGATTGCAAGCTCTGTGTTGCAGGCTACTCGAACCACACGGCCACCGCGGCTCACCAAAATTCTTATTGTTATCACAAATATATATATATATATGCAGCTGACAAAATTAGCCCGTAAACAAAAGTATGAATGGATGAAGGAACCATTCCTTTCAAGTTATTATTGATGAAATTCAAGAAACGAAACCGTTAACGAGCTAAAAAAATGTTAAGAGAAAAGAAGCAATATTCAAAACCCGCGGGATCTATTGTAACTAGATTTAGCTATATAAAAAGACCAGTTCGTCTGTCCGACTGTCTTATAAATCACTTTACATCTCTACGCTCGCAAACTTTTCAATTACAAGCTTTGAGTGGAATTGAGATGGAGTTAAGAAGACCGGGCGTACAATGGATAAGGTATATTTATATTGGCAATAGTGACTATAATATTTTGTAACACATGTAATTGCACTCTTTACTGCGTTAAATTTACCTTCCCACAACGATCCCCGAAGATCTCGAACGGGTAGGCAATGGTATACCATCACCCTCTTTAATAAATTTTTAAATATTTAAATATGATATACTCGTAGGTACATACTGCTAGGAAAAGTTATATATTCATTGATATTTATTTTCTATGACTTGATATTTAGGGCGCCAGTTCTCTCTGTACTCACATAGATCATACTTGCCTTGCCCCGCGGTTTCGCCCGCGTAAATTTGGTTTGATTTGTAGATTTTTCTAGAAGAAGACATATCCTTCCATCCTGTGTTAGTACAGCTAATAGTCTATCAGTATGCCAAATTTAATTAAATACCATCAAGCCGTTCTGGATTGATTGAGTAACAAACATCCATTCATCCTCACAAACTTGATTGAGTACATAAACTTTCGCATTTATACTCGTAATATAAAGTAGGATACCCCTTTTGCTTCAGCTACGAACATTCATAAGCCTCTTCATACACGCTCGCCTGTCTCAAGTACTGACGTTCTCGTCCTCCATCTATTTCATTAAGGGGGGGTTGGAGCTTCTTTTCGTCATATTCCCGACACTTCTTTCCCTCATTAGTTATCATTAGTTTTGTTACTAGCTGCTCTCTGATATTTAAAAATATCAAGAAAGTCGCATCCAAAAACATATTACATCCCAGTGGTTTTAGACTGGCCCCGTAGCAATCTGAAGAAACACAGAGCGGTGCCTTAATAGAAATTTGAATAAAATCAATTTATTTTAACACGGTCTACGTTTATCGCACTCTTAATAGATTGCTCTGCAGAATAAATGAACTCGCTTGGCCCGACATTTTTCCTAAAACTTATTAATTGATCATTGTGTGAAGTTCTCGAGCCTTTTGTTTGCAGGAATAACCCCTTTGCAGTGTGATTTTGCTAAAGCTACGTGCTAACTTAATGTTCAGTTCTTTCATTATAGCTGATTGTAAACTACGTAATTTAAATATTAATAAAGAAATAAATAAATAACTGGGACAATTCCACACAAATTGACCTGGCCCCAAATTAAGCAAAGCTTCTGTTATGGTAACTAGTCAACGATATATTTACTTATATAGATATTTATATATATACATAAATACATAGGACATGCAAGAGTAAGGTACAAATACTCGTGTTCATCACACAAATATCTGCCCTCAGCGGGATTCGAACCCGCGACCTCAAGACGGTCGTCTTAATGCAAGCCTTCCCACAAAACACCTAAGAGGTAGGATAGAGGTAGGGTAAAAACATGACATATAGTTTCACAACCATGACGTCATTGAATGTCTTCTTAAACGTATGCAGGTTTCCTGTCGACGTTTTCCTTCACCATAAGCTCGGGGTGTGACTAAACACTTTATTATCTATATTCGGAAAAACTTATTGGTATAGTAGGGATTCGAAGTTGTGTGTTGCAGACAACTACTTGAACGATTCGGTCACCACTACTTTTATTAAACTATCAATATTCTAAAAAAGGAATCGAATAATAATAAAACCTAGCAGCTACAAGTACTAGGATAACACACATATTTTCTGAAAAAAAAACAGATTTTTTGTAGGATAAACTTTCTTGGAGATGGAATTGTGATCAGCATCTAGCAACCGCCACAGCCTGTTTCAATAAGTAGTTAGTTTCCATAGCTACAGGCATTGAGTACATAATAAATTGTAGCACTTTTAAAGTTACTAGCCCCAAACTTTGCCCCAAACATTAGGCCCAGAGGCAGCACAGATGTCCTCTAAACTTCCTTTCCGCATCAGATTTACACCCAATAGTTGCTTAATTGAGTTTCGACAGCTATTTATTTACTCAAACGATTATCCACGTTGCGTTATCAGCAGCTGTTGTGGTTCACACCAGGCGCAAGGTCGGGCCACAGATTAAGATTATTAACAGAAATACCATCTTTTAATCTATCCTTCGCGTGAGAGCGCCGGCTTGTTTAGCATTTTTAGATTTAGGTTCTAGCAAAATAATGGGTACCTATAGAAAATCTATATTTTTTCCTTCGATCTGTTGGAGCGGGGTGTTAATCTTCTTCTTCTTCTCACATCGTATTACTGTTTTGTTACTATTAGTACATATTTTTTTTCTAAATGTATTAACCAACCTAATACATCTTTCAAAAAAGTTTCACGTATAAAATTTTTGTGCTCATTGCAATTATCCGACTTAATTAAATATGTAATTCTAGAGCGAACTGGCGCTCTACACTCTGTATCTATGTATATAATTAAATTGCAAATAATTCATTCATTGTGTGAATATTCTGTTCTTCATTTTACATAAGTGGTGATCTTTGATCAAGACGCAAATTGTCCCAAGTATTTGAAATGCAATTTGTGTATTGTGTTCGAGACTGGGGCGATGTACCCCTGCATCTGAAGAGTTATGGACTTAGGGGTGTTTTTATTACAGCTTAGTTCAACGCACAAGTGTGTAGGGGTAATGGGTGGGTTCACGGCGGTTTTAAATGGACCTTATTTGTAGTTATACAAGATCCCAAGTTTGAAGAAAAGAAAAACTCACTCCGGAGACTAATATATAACACTTTAGTTACGCGAGAATTTCATTTAAAATTTGACAACATATCTACTAAAATAATAATATATCCCCACGCCTTCCCACAAGGGTCCCCGAAGGGGTAGGCAGATGTACCCACACACCCACTTTCCGCCGGATATTTTAAGTGCTAACGTGACAGATGGCGAGTCCATCGCCGTTACTCAAGCACGACTATACATACGCCTTTGAATTTCTTCTCAAACATATGCAGGTTTCCTCTCGATGTTCACCTTAAAGCTTGTGGTGTGACTTAACGCTGTACTTAAAGTTTCACTTGTTCAGAAAAATTCATTGGTACAGTCGGGATTCGACTTGCGATCTTTGTGTCGCAGGCAACTACTCGAACCATTCGGCCTTCTTAAATAATAATAATAAATACCTTGGGACAATTCCAATAGCAAAAAGTTTATTTTATGATAGCTAAGGCTATATTTTTCTTTGTAATCTGTGTCCCAAGCAAAGTTAAGGCTCAACATATGTGGGTAATGACTTTCCTCACGATATGAAATCGTTAACGATTCTTTATATCGTCCATTAGTTTTCAATAATAGGATATTTAAGTGGATTTCTTACGTACAAAATCCTGAATTTCCTTCATATTAATATCATACCGAATATACGACTTATGTAAACGATAGATATGTTTTGATGAATTGGAACCTGAAATACATTTTATATAATAATAATAATATATATAATATATAATATATCCTCACGCCTTCACACAAGGGTCCCCGAAGGGGTAGGCAGAGGTGTATAGGTAATAAATACACTCACACACCCACTTTCCGCCAGAGGTATATGTGGTACCAACGTGACGGATGGCGAGTCCGTCGCCGTTACTCAAGCACGTATATGCATACGACTTTGAATTGCTTCTCGGACTTATGTAGGCTTCCTGTCGATGTTGTCTTTCACCGTAAAGCTCGTGGTGTGACTAATCTCTGTACTTAAGTTCAGAAAAACTCATTGGTACAGTCGGGATTCGAGCTTGTGATCTTGGTGTCGCAGGCAACCCGCAGGCTCGAACCACTCGGCCACCACGGCTTAAGATAAAAAATAAATTCAATTATTAATTTCGGCATCGCACAGTTTGTAATTGTAATTGTGAACGGGACCATATCTATAAGAATCTTCTCGTTGGGTATCTACAGGGTACATGTGAGGCATCCAGAGTCAACCCAATGGATGCTAGTTGTAAGTTAGGAGGTACCTAAATATATAAACACCTACCTACGGAAAAATCGTATGGTAATATTGTGTGGCCGAACGCGTAATTTAATCACTATGTACCATTTAATCATCACAGTACATAACTAACCGTGTTCTGGCGAAAAATTATCTCATTTAGTCCTGCTCATGAGGGCATCAAATCATATATTGCAGGTAATAGAACATATGAGCTCTAAGCTAATAAATATGGGGTGTAAGTACGTATCCATTAGGTTCAATATTCGATAACAAGTCCGATCAAAGCCGTATAAAAAATGTTTTGATAACTCTATAGTCTGCAAGGGCGATATTATTTCCAAACGGCTCGTCTAGGCAACGAACCTGCTGCGCTACAATATGTGTAATACACAATATACACGAAATAGTTATTTGTCTCGCAAGCACGTGCCGATTTTATGGCACTGTAGCACCCGTAAATTGATATTGGTCCGTTCACTGACCTTTTTCACACTGGCTATTGCTCCAAATATACACTCATACATGCTATAATTTTATCACTAGAAATGCAAACGATATCTCCAACCATTCCCAGATGGAGTAGGCGATAATGCAATCCACATTTGCGACAGGAAACTTTTGGTTGGCCAAGGCGTTGGAGTAGTGACCTGCAACGCGAAAGTTGCAAGTTCAAATCCCGACTGTACCCTAGCTGTATTCAGCTTCTTTCACGGCGAAGGAAAACATCGAGAGGTTACATGCATACATTTAAAAAGAAACTCAAATACGTATGTATAATCGTGCTTGAGAAACGCCGATGCACTCACCAATGATCACGTTAGCACCTAAAATCCTATCCTCCCTACACACTTCTACCTTCGGGGACTCTTGTGGGAAGGCCTGAAGATATTTATTACCTGTTATTAAGTTGTGAAAAGAGACCGTCAGTAATCAAAATCAAAATGTTTTTATTTCACATCGACCTAGATGAGCACTTATAAAACGTCGAAAAAGGTGCACGGTTCGGGTTGGTCGTCTCCATGGAGAAGAACCGAAAAGAAATTCCATGGTTACCCTTTTCAAATCATTAGGTATACAATAAATTTTTTTTTTATGTTACAGAATCGAAACGAGACAAAACATTTAACCCATAGTTATGTCAACAATGCAAATCAGAAGGTATTTAAAGTATCGTCATAAGCTTAGCCGGCACCGTATTGACTTGAAATATTCACCCTGTTCAAATTGAGCTTTAATTTAGCGTTAAGTTACAAAGGGGGTGTTTGTTTACACAGCTTATTTCGATTGTAGTTATTTGCTTGAGTAGTTGGCTTGGCGCTTGGAATAGCCATTTATCAAATGTATTATTATTATTATTTTGGACCCTATTTCGTGACAGTCGTAGTGGCCGAGTGGTTTGTGTCGCCTGCCACTTAAGGATTAGTAGTTCGAATATAATTTTACTAACTACTTTTTACGAACATAAGTAAAGTGATTACACATTACGATGACAGATCGAACCTCGAGATTAACGGTGGAAAAAACATCGAGAGGAAACCTACGTTTCTGGAGAAATTTAATGACGTATGTATAGCGGGAAGCGGCGATGGACTCACAATCTAGCGTAAGCGCTTAAACTGTATCTCTAGCGAAAAGTGGTTGGTATTGTACACCCCTTCGAAGACTTATGTATAGAAATGATGATTTTGACAAAATTACAAATTTCTGGTCCTACTCGCTAGAATACTCCTCGGACTAGTAGCAAATAGATAAGACCTTTATAAGTGCCTTAATACTTTCTTTTCATTAAACCTTAGAAAATTGGTGAGAATAAAAAAGCTTCGTGGCTCGAGTGAACACTTCACTGACATATTGTCTCAGAGCTAGATAAAAAAATCGTCAAATTAAAAGTGTCAAATGGTTTTCTTAATAAAAGAAAATTACCGTCGAATGGCAATCGTGAAATTTATAGAAGGTCGTCACCCCCAATCTTATCGAAGGAAAATACATCTTTTTTGATCCCGAGCTCTTTGTCAACGTCTGCCGGCGATTCAGTTGAAATGAGAGCGATTTGATATAAACTCAATGTTCTGCCATCAGCCGAATGCTGGAAGAAAAGCTTTGCTTAAAACAAACACCTGGGAAGTTTCTAACGACAGTTGATGTATGTTGCTAACAACCAAGTTTTCATAAAATAAATTATACCCGCCGTTTATTTTTTTTTAATTTAAAATTGGGATACCTTTTTTTTATTACAATTATGTATGAGTTCATTTCGAGATTATTCCATAGAGTAGTAGAATTGCCTTGAGTTAAAAGGTTGGTATACTTTTGATTAGTTTCGGTATGAGCTTGGTATAACTATTGCATTCACAAACCATAATGTTGATACAGTTGATACTTGAACACAAAAAAACGTTTAACAGAGGGTGCCGAACATATGAGTAATTGTACTTGCACGCATCCTAAAAAAATGTATAAAATATAAATAATATATCCTCACGCCTTCCCACAAGGGTCCCCGAAGGGGTAAGCAGAGGTAATACCCACAAATCCACTTTCCGCCAGAGGTAAGTTGGCACCTAATGTGCTAACGTGACAGATGGCGAGTCCGTCGCCTTTACTCAAGCACGACTATACATACGCCTTTGAATTTCTTCTCAGACGTATGCAGGTTTCCTCTCGATGTTTTCCTTCACCGTCACAAAAATTTATCCCCACAGGATTCGGAACTACTACAGTCATGAATACGCTTCTTCAATCAAACATCTCATCAAAAACAAAATACATACATAAATATAATTACGCCGAGACCGTCACAGGGTAGGCAGAGAGAAGCCAATTCACTTAAACCTAACGCACTAATTCTACTAACACTTAAACTAACCCTAAGTACCGCGTGCGACCAGTCAATTTCCTCGGATGGCGTATAAATCTACCCGGGTCCCATCTTAGCGCGGAAATGCAGACCCAACCGCTCAGCCAGAGTTATAGTCTGTTTTAACAGGGAAATGCTGTACTTTTTCACTTGACGCTTTGTTATTTTCTCTATTTGTTGCTTTGTGTCGTTTGTACTAGGGCAGCAGAAATATTAAACGGTGGAAGTGCGAAACTGAGCTTTAATTGCAACAGATTTAAGTTGTACTTTATTATTTGGCGTTTTAAGGTTTTCCCTGGTCGTGGTAAACGAGCTCGTGAAAGCAGGGCATAAAGGACTAACTTACATATGACAAGGAGTGCAAGTTATTTCTAGACTTACGTCTTCATTAGATTCTTGCATCAGATATCTCATACAATCATACAATCATCAGTCGCTCCATACTGCTCGCATGTTTCGAGTACTTTTGACGTTCCTATGTCCGACCGCTTAGAAAATAGTGCGGACTGTGCCCCGCGCTTTCGTTTACGTAAGACTTTTTTCACTTGTAGATTTTTTCCTGGAAAAAAACATATATAAATTCACGCCTACCCACAACTGTCCCCGAAGGGGTTGGCAGAGGTGTATACGTAGTACCCACGCATCCACTTTCCGCTAGATATCGCCGTTACCCAAGCACGACTAAACATACGCCTTTGTAAATCTTCACAAACGTATGCAGGTTTCCTCTTAAGTGGTGTGACTAAACACTGTACTTAAGTTAAAAAAAACTGATTGGTATATTCGAGATCTTGTAATCTTTTTGTTGCAGGCAACTCCTCAAACCACTTGGCCATTACGGCTATTAGAAGGTAGAATTAACCATATCCTTTGTGGTAATTCAGCTTACTTTCATTAATATATTCTGTTCGAAATTTCATGCAATTCTGCATTTCGGGCATGCAAACATCCTCACAAACTCTCCTATTTATAATATTGGTAGGTTTGACATAGCCATATAAATGCTTCAACTATGTATTGAATCTACGGCCATTATGTGTGTATGTGGCATTATGCTCGCGACACAGTGCATGCGACGCGAGTGCGATTCTATTTCACGCGCAAATGGAGCGATGCGACAGGACTGAATTTATGCGAACACTGGTGCCGTGTTCTCGATGTCGGTACTAGATGAATTTTCCACCTATTTACATGAACAAAGTGTGTTTTTATGTATAAGAGAGTCATGTTGGCAGAGTGGTTTAGTTAGTAAAGTCGAGTCTGCAGGTTCAAACAAATATGTTATTGTAATTAATTAATTTACATAAAATTTACACAAATATTTAAATTAGAAGAAAAGCTTGAATGTTTCAAGCACCACACCAACACCGACGCCTAAATATATCTCTGTTGAAACGAAGGTATTGGTATACCAATACCTTTACCAGAGGTATACCTCTGCCTATCTTTACGGACACAGTAACAGCGATGAATAAGGTATCCTATAATGAGGTCCTTAGGGAAGGGGGAGGATTGTTACATTTTGTTGACAGAGGGATTATTTCCATTATGCTGCCAACACAGTATAACTTTCCGAACACAGAGTGGCAACGCGCAAGTGATACATCGGTATCGTGAGCGTAAATTGGCTACGGTAACCGTTTCCCATATTTTTGTTTGGCACTCTTGTTGTATAAAAGAAAAAACTCCCAGATGAATTTGATTTGATGAATTTTTGAATGGTGAATTATTGAATTTCGCAATAACAAATTTTTTATACCGTTAGGATGCAAACAAGCATGCAGCCCGCCTGATGGTAAGCGGTTACCGCCACCTATGGACGCTAATAATAATAATAGTAATAAGTTATTAGTAGACCACGAGTAACGACGACGACGAGCTACACGAAACAATTTTAATAAGCCAACACATTATTGACATGTCCTAAATGAACTAATACGAGCCCGATTGTTCGTCTGAAGTTGTTATCTTCATAGATGTGTTCTTGGAAAATATGCCGGGAAAGACAATATTTTCGCTTATCTCGAGTAATTTATGCGAAAACTTGACGAAACTTGGTCACTTAGAGACGAACAGTTTGAGATGTCAATGGAGATAAAATCACACTTTTGTGGGCTGTACACTCTTGCTCCCCGGTGCCCTTGGGGTGTTTGGGGAATGTTGGTCAGAGTACTTTACTTACGTTGCAGGATTTTGCCTCTTTTAGAAAAATTTCCTGATTTATATACATAAAAATGATAAAATGGTTCGTGTACCTTTTGATACGGATTGACATCAATTGTTGACATATACAATACGCTCCAAGTATTTTTTTAGACAACAATGTGCCACAGCAAAGAGTGACAGGTACAGCGAGTAGCTTTAATAAATAAATTGACAACACCAGCCTGTATCATATTGGCAGATGGGAAGCTTTTTTGGCGCGCTGCAACTCTTTTCCAAGCAGAAAATTTAAATCAGCCAATGAGAGAGAACTCCCCAATTAGGTATGCAGTAAAAAACAGTGCAGGAGGAAGCATGGTAGCGATAGCGCCGATTGTTGCTAGGTCAATGTTGTACGTGCCCTTCACCGAAAAGTGGTGTGACTAATCACTGTACTTGGAAAACTCAATAGTACAGTCGGGATTCGAACTTGCAATATTAGTCTTTGATTACTCGAACCACTCGGCCACCACGGCAACTTTGTTAAACAAGTTTAAATAAAAGGGAGATTCCTATTAAGTCAAGATTCCTATTATGATAAATAAGCCGAAATTTTTTCACATTAAATAATTATTCCCACCCCTCGTCTTGTATATCCATACATAATATATATATATGTGTATATGTGCGTACGTGTCACTAGAGTACCCTCCATAATTTAATATAAATAACCGCCCATTGCTCCTTGTACCACTTTTATAATGCGTCGGTATGTAATGCAACTAGGGAGAGCGGTACGTTATACAGAGTTGATAGTACCACTTTCGAAAGATAATTACTATAGAAAATTATAAAGCGTAAGGCAACGTTTAACACGTGATCTATACCTGCATAGTTTGAAAAGGAAATGTGTATGTTTATAATGGTTTTCAATGAAAATTTCAAGTAGGTAGATTGAGTGCAATCATTCAGCTCAACTTTTATGACTATTAATTTAATCATAGGAATGATAATATCCACGTCATGAAAACTTCGAAATATATATTTTCATATATCTTCTCTTGGCAGGTTTTTTTCTTGAAAAAGGTAACTTTAGTTTACATAAAGTATGTGACGTTCAATTAGTGTCCCCTGTGTCCCTTACGTTGAATAGAATATTTTGATTTTGATGTTACTATTCCGCCTTACGCAAGATAGGTACAAATTTCATGAGAGCATAGCCAATCTTCACGAGTTGGAGAGGCACCTGAAGAAGAAGAATTTTCGTCAAGTGAAAACAACTCTATGCAGTTACTTTAATAGATCTCGTCCCCCACGCTACCGCAAGCAGGGGTGACAAACATCAGGCTCGTTTCATAATCGTTCACTACAGACACGTTAAACACAGGAGGCTATAAAAATTGCGCAAAAACCATAAATTTTCCTGCAATATTCAATTACTATGGTCATACCGCCTATAGAGGGTGCTACGACCACACATACAGGACTACTGAGTTTGTACCGAGTGATTTATCGTCTTGTGGGATTGTAGTTAATTGCGTTTTTGACCACAATGATACAGTTATTGGTTTATGCCGTGTATAATCTAGCTATATGTATGTATAATTAAATATATAAAGTCCTATTTACAACCATTTACTAAAATTCCCCAAATTCCTACTTAGGAGTCCGCCTAATCAAGTGCTTAATATATAATAATATAGACTCACGCCTTCTCACAAGGTTACCCGAAGGACCCACTTTCCACCTGAGATATTTATATTTCAGGTGCTAACGTGATAGAAGGTGAGTCAGTCGCCGTTACTCAAGCACGACTTTACATACGCCGTTGAATTTTTTCACGAACGTATGCTGGTTTCCCCTTGATGTTTTCCTTCGCCGTAAAGCTCTTGGTGTGACTAATCACTGTACTTAAGTTCAGAAACATTCATTGGTACATCGGGATTCAATCTTGCAAACTGTCAGCAGGCAATCGAATCACTCTTTTAGCTTCTTTTCAAGCTATACGGTATTTCATTGGGTATGCTAGTAATTTTGTGTGTTTTAAAAATAATCTTGAGCATAAGTCGCCTTCGTGTGTACGAAAAGGGAATTAAAACACGGATTACCTTCACGCTTCTGCGAAAGACGTTACTGCTTCTCTGCAATAACTAGATGCCTATGTCTACAAAACGGGTACACTTATATCAACAGCCTGATAGTGTAACGGCATATAATTCTATTTGGGGACGCACGCGCCTCGTCCGCGCCACGGTCACGCCACGGCGAAGCTAATCCACCGAGGACACATTTGTCACGCGACTCAGTTACACTCGCGTCACATCTGTCACTGCTCTTGAGTTGGCCCTTGGTCAAAGACTAAGATTTACTAGGTGCAGACCGTGGTGTTACCTACTAATGTTTTATTTAAAATAAACTTGGGATGGTTAACTTTAACAGATATACAAAGCAAAAGTGTGTGCAAGAAGAGGCAGAGGAAGGCCACGTTCCAACTACCTGGATCAAATAGATCGGACTCTGAAGGACGGGAACGTTAAGAGTACTCGAAACCGACGAGCATGTATGAAGAGACTGATGAATGTGGACGAAGCGAAAGGGGTATGTAAGTCTAGAGAGAACTGGCGCTCTATACTCTCTGCCTACCCCGTTAGGGACTTGGCTTGATGATATGTATGTATGTATGGTTAACTTTTAAACAAAATAACTTGTTTTAGCGTGAAAGAAAATAAAAATCAACTATTCTGCGTTAAGATGTTGTTTTTTACACGGTGTCGTGATTAACTAATAAATAAATAAATACATGAACTAGTAATTAATTTTTAAATAAATTAATATGTAGCGATTATTAGAAAGGATGAATGAAGAAAGATTGATGAGACAGGTATACAATGCTTGTGTGCAAGCAGAAGCAGGCGAAGACCACGTTCCAATTACCTGAGTCAAATCGTTCAGATCATCAAAGATTGATGAATGATTGAATGATGTTGGGAACATTATTCGGAAAGAGGTATTTAAGTCTAGTGAAATCTGGCACGCTATTATCTCTACCTACTCACTTAGGGACACGGCGTGATGATATGTATGTATTGTTTTGTGTCTTTACTATTATTTAGCGTGAAAAAAATTAGTTCACTGTCATAATAGTCATATCAAAATGACATCAGCTACAGAAAAATGTTTAAAACACCTTCTCAGAGGCACAAGACAAATAGGTAATAAAAATGTACACCAAAGTGCGAGCTCTACACTAGCGTAATCTACATCCAAGTCAACCAACTAAGTATCCGATTATGGTCCATAGCGACAAGTGTTGCGGTAAAATATTGCGCAGAATTGCAGGACGCGTGTCCGATATTACAGCTATTGTCGGTGTAATAATTCGAGTATGTTCTAATCTGTGGGTGGAGAAGTCGCTCGTAATTCTCCGACCCTTGGCCTGTCATTAACTGGTGTTTTGGGGGTGGGGACATTTCTTACTTGCACCAAATATTTTTCTGTTTTATCAACTTTTGTCAACTAGTTTTAAATTTTGATAAATGATAATGTACCTTTCAATTACAGATAAATTGACATAGTCCCAAATTAAGCAAAACTTGTGTTCTGGTAACAAGACAAATATATATTTACTTAGGTATATAAGTAGATGTATAGATAAATAACAATAAATACGAATGCTAGTTTTCATCACACAATATCTGGCCTCATTGTAAATCTAGACTCTGAGCTAATAATTATAGGGTTTATATTACTATTATAAACATATATTACTATGTGTTATTATTATGTGTTCCATGACCAATGTACCTATAATAAATAAATAATATATCCTCACGCCTTCCCACAAGGATCCCCGAAGGGGTAGGCAGAGGTGTATAGGTAATACCCACACACCCACTTTGCGCCAGAGGTATATTAGGTGCCAACGTGACAGATGGCGAGTCCATCGCCGTTACTCAAGCACGACTTTACATACGCCTTTTTTTTAAGTTTCTTCTCAGACGTATGCAGGTTTCCTCTTGATGTTTTCCTTCACCGTAAAGCTCGTGGTGTGACTAATCACTGTACTTAAGTTCAGAAAAACTCATTGTTACAGTCGGGATTCGAACTTGGGACCTTTGCGTCGCAGGTAACTGCTCGAACCACTCGGCCACCACGACTTCACGAATGTACCTATCTCCTATTTATTTTCCAACGTGCTTATTTCAACATGCAATACTTTATAAAACAAAGTTAAAATTTTCACTCACCCGATTCCACTCATCCAAATTCCTTACCTGAAAGAAAAGCATAAAATTAACAAATTTAACCCTTATTATAATAAGCTGACGTTTGACATTAACTTGACATGCATACGTGTAATATTCCACGTTTAATTACGAACTGTGACAGAGCACTATTGCGACCCCTTTTAGAGACACTCTCATAATAATGACGTAAGTTATAATTAGGTAGTGTTAAAAGGCTAGGCGGGGGTTTCAAGTCATATAAAAATATATGCTTACATGGCGTTACACTAAAGAAAAACAACGTGATGATCTGTGCTCATGGCTGAGGCGATTTGAAAAATTGATTGGTAAAAGTGGATCGTGGGGTCCCACAAAAAATCTAATTCCTTTTTCTAGAACTGCTGTATACGCTAAAAATTGCAATATAGTTAGGTATTTATATATATATATATACATATTAAAATTACAGATTGACGAAACAGATATACAAAGCAAAAGTGTGTGCAAGAAGAGGCAGAGGAAGGCCACGTTCCAACTACCTGGATCAAATAGATCGGACTCTAAAGGACGGGAACGTTAAGAGTACTCGAAACCGACGAGCATGTATGAAGAGACTGATGAATGTGGACGAAGCGAAAGAGGTTTGTAAGTCTAGAGAGAACTGGCGCTCTATACTCTCTGCCTACCCCGTTAGGGACTAGGCGTGATGATATGTATGTATGTATGTATGTAAAATTACAGAGCAACCATTGAATGTCTTTAAAAAGAAGTAAAAAATGGCTCTGCGAAAAAGCTACTATTCTACTATTTTAAATGTTAATAAAAGAAAGTTTGATTTTTAAATTGTAATTTCTACAAAAAATATTATATATCATTGTTGTAAAATATTGCATTGTAGTTGGAGTTAGTTAAGAGGTATATATTAATATCTTTATTAAATAAAGTATATCCTCACGCCTTCCCTCAAGGGACCCCGAATAGGTAGGCATAGGTAGTACCCACACATACCCACTTTCCGCCAGAGATATATTTTAGGTGCCAACGTGACAGATGGCGAATCCGTCGCCGTTTATAAGGTTATTATATGCATAATGCCTATGTTAAAGTAACTAACCGACGAGTCATACTGCTCTATAAGCTGAGTGCATGCAAGTAAACGACCTCATTAAAGTAAACGATTGCGTTATTCACCGGACGCTTCATACACCTGATAATTGTGTTATGAATTTGATGCTCTGTGCCATAGTGCTTGCATTCATTAAGTTACCGGCTGTATTAATATCCTCGTTGCAGTTATATTAAGGTGTTAACGTGACAGATGGCAATTTCTTGATGGTCTATCTGGGACGACTTTACGCACGTAGTAAATAATAAAATATAATATATCCTAACGCCTTCCTACAAGGGTCCCCGAAGGGGTAGGCAGAGGTGTATAGGTAATACCCACACACCCACTTTCCGCCAGAGGTATATTAGGTGCCAACGTGACAGATGGCGAGTCCATCGCCGTTACTCAAGCACGACTATACATACGCCTTTGAATTTCTTCTCAGACGTATGCAGGTTTCATCTCGATGTTTTCCTTCACCGTAAAACTCATGGTGTGACTAATCACTGTACTTAAGTTCAGAAAAACTCATTGGTACAGTCGGGATTCGAACTTGCGACCTTTGCGTCGCAGGCAACTGCTCGAACCACTCGGCCACCACGGCTCCTTACGCACGTAGTAGTAGAAGTATTTTTTTTATACCACTTGGGTGGCAATCAAGGATGCGGCCCGCCTGGTAGTAAGTGGCTACCGCCGCCTATAGACGCTTGCGACACCAGGGGTATCACTCGCGCGTTGCCGACCCAGCAGGAATCTCTTCACACCCTTCTTGAAGAACTTCATGCAGTACTCTTCTCGTCGTCGTCTTCCAAGCGTATGCATTTATTATTACTAATTATACATTTTATTTCCTAACGATGTTTTCCTTCATCGTAAGGCTCGTGATCAATCACTACTTCTGAAATATTTATTGGTGTATTCGGGGATCGACCTTGCAATCTTTGCGTTGCAGCCTATTCGGACCACTCGGCCACGGCTCTATCTGACATTATATAATAAGTTTTACTTTAAGCTATTCAAATTGGTGTGCCATTACAATGTTCGTAAGTGCTCGCCTACAAAGACAATTAGGCGTATTATGAAGCCATAGTCGAATCCGTACCGACCAGTGATGGAACACGGCGTGCGGATATATCCGAAGACTGGCTTAAATTTATAACGGCACGTATGAAAACAGCAATACCTCGTGAGGGACTAAGCATGATGATAGGTATATATTTATCTATATATAATAAGTAAATAAGTATGTTTGTCTATGTTTGTCGCTGTCCGATTGACAATTAAGTGCGAGTTTTTTTTTATACTACAAGACTGGCAAACAAGCATACGGCCCACCTGATGGGAAACGGTTACCGTAGCCTATTTACGCTCACGATACCGAAGTATCACTTTCGCGTTGCCACTCTGTGTTCGGAGAGTTATAGTGTGTTGGTAGCATAAGGTTAGTTTGGGACTAGATTAGTTTGCGTGGAAATGTCCCAAGGTATTTATTTTTATTTTTTATATGAGACGTGGTGGTCAACTTTCAGCCAAATCGGTTCAAACGTTTTACCGTGAAACTTTCACATTTATAATATTAGTAAGAAGTAAGATGTGTTGGACCTAGACGAGTGAAGAATTAATAAATTGGTCTCGGAACGAAAAATTTACATTGTCTGTGGTCTCGTTCTTGAATATTGTCTTGTACTGCCATCTGTTGAGCGCTGTATTGTAAGATTTGAGAGCTATGATATTGTTCTAGGCTAGCGATGATTTCATGGTTTTATTTTGCAATGTTTGCTAAACTGTTGTTCCGATATGTTGGTAGGCTGTTGGTAGGTGATATTTAACTGCGCTTCTAGGAGTCTATATCCTGTTGGTAATTTCTAAAGTAATAAGTTCGGATTTGACTTCTTATATGTATGGCCATACAAATTATAGAAAGACATTTTGCCCGGAAGGGTTAGTCCGCCGAATATCCGAAAACAGCACTAGTCAGCTTCACAGATGCGTATCTATGAAAATTCAATTTGCCTCGGCCGACGTGTTTTTGTCCCGGCGCACATACAATGCCCGCCGTATCTATTAGTATTTGCATGGCACTGAAAGCAATCTGCAATGCAAACTCGTTTATGTAATGCTTCAGCTACAATAGGATTCTATGTGTACCCGAGAATCGTCCACTCTGTGTGCGAATTACGATTGATTTTCCAAATTGCATTATGTTTCGAGCGTACTCGGCAAGATTGTGTTTGTCGATGTTAATATCTTCGGTTTAGATAGCTTCAGCAATTTCACTCTGTTTACCTTCTACTAGTCTAGTAACTAGTCAAAGATTGGGCTTCTGCACGATCACTGATCAATGAAAATCAAAATCTGCTATTTGGGTGGTGACAAATCCAGCAAATTTAATATTATCAAAATAGGTCCGGTCCAGCCTTTCTTTAATGACAAATAGTATTACTCAATCGTCTCTGCTTTATACAATAAAGATACAACTGAATCTAATAATAATTTAATATATATATATATCCTCACGCCTTCCCACAAGGGTCCCCGAAGGGGTAGGCAGAGGTGTATAGGTAATACCCACACACCCACTTTCCGCCAGAGCTATATTAGGTGCCAACGTGACAGATGGCGAGTCCATCGCCGTTACTCAAGCACGACTATACATACGCCTTTGAATCTCTTCTCAGACGTATGCAGGTTTCCTCTCGATGTTTTCCTTCACCGTAAAGCTCGTGGTGTGACTAATCACTGTACTTAAGTTCAGAAAAACTCATTGGTACAGTCGGGATTCGAACTTGCGACCTTTGCGTCGCAGGCAACTGCTCGAACCACTCGGCCACCACGGCTCTTGCAAATTTAATATTATCAAAATAGGTCCGGTCCAGCCTTTCTTTAATGACAAATAGCATTACTCAATCGTCTCTGCTTTATACAATAAAGATACAACTGAATCTAATAATAATTTAATACTTCCTTCAAATAGGTTCGTATCTGTACCAGTCAACCAGACAACCAATAAAATGTCATCCTCGAATGTACGAACTGCTTCCATCATCATTCATCATTCATCAGGGAGAGATTGATGCATATACAACAGTTAGGTACCTTCAGTAAGCTCTATATCACTACAATCGAAAGCGTACAGCCCTACAAACTTACATATACTTCAATGTGAAGGTTTGTGATGTGTTTGATACACAATCAAGTTGAACAGGATTGGATGAAATTTGCCTCAGTGATAGTTTATTAGCTGGATTAACCCGTGGAATATGTTTTATTAAATAAGAAAATTTACCAATGAAATAAATTATTACGCGGCGCATAACATAGTTACTAATATTATGGTAGCCTGGTACATCCCACTGTTAAGCAAAGCTCCCATGGTTTCCAGGTGTTTATGTCCAAAGCTAGTGTTGGCCATGGATGTGTCCAGGTCTTGTCGCCATCTCCTCCTGGCGGTCTACCTGGCATCTAGTTTTTTCAGGTTGCCATTCAGTGGTGATTTGACCCAACGGTCGGCAGGCATGCGACGGAAGTGCACTTAGTCCCATATAAAATTTCAATTCCGACAACATATCGACATAAGTTGAACAAAATTATAGAATATTAATTTCAATGTCCAAGCCTATGCTGTCTATTCAAATCCGCTCGGACATGCATGCTGGCAGCAACGGGTCAGATTATTTGCATTTTCACTGAACTGGCCAATCTGCATTGCAAACTTCGACTGTGGTATGCAAAGTTCTACCAAATTACATTCACCACGCGATATCCAGACCTACGTCATATCACAAGCGAACAGGGTCTGAAGTTGATTGGGATACATTTCTTTAGTGGATTTTTAAATTGGTTACATTGTAATGCGTCGGGTTGTCACGGGTTAGCTTTGACGCGTTTATATCACACATACAAACAATTATAACTGTTGTCTAAACATTGGTCTGCCAATGTACACTACGTAATGAGAACTAACGTTAAAAAAGGCAACCGGAGAGTTTGTTTGGCAGTTTCTTCTCCTGACAGGTTTTCTCTTAGTGGTACCTATAGTTTTCTTTATTTATTTAGTATGTGGCGTGAAAATAGGTGTTCCTTATGTCCC
This sequence comes from Drepana arcuata, assembly GCA_016069955.1. Taxonomy (NCBI): domain Eukaryota; kingdom Metazoa; phylum Arthropoda; class Insecta; order Lepidoptera; family Drepanidae; genus Drepana; species Drepana arcuata. Next base: position 5,917 of record JACCPG010006848.1, on the reverse strand, counting down.
TTGTCTATACTAATATTATAAAGAGGAAAGATTTGTATGTAAGTATTGAATAGAATCCGAACCTACTCGACCGATTTGAAAAATTCTTTCACCATTGAAAAGCTACATTCACTCTGAGTAATATAGGCTATATTTTCTTTTATAAATAAAAATTATGTCCACTCGTGCGAAGCCGGGACGGACCACAAGTGTTGAATAAAAGACTTTTGATTCTGATTTTAATAGTTCTTGAAATCAATTAGTTGAACTAATATTTTCCTAATATAAGCTATATTTATGTATTCTTTATTAAGAATTGCATGCGTCTGGTCAAACCACTCATTATACACAACACAAGAAGTTCAAAGGCGTATAGTCGTGCTTGTGTAACGGCGACGGACTCGTTGGCATCTGTCACCTTGGCACCTAAAAATATATCACTGGCGAAAAGTGGGTGTGTGGGTACTACGTACACACCTCTGCCTACCTCGGGGAACCTTGTGGGAACGCATGAGCATATTATTTTATTTACAATATACCCAGACAGACAGACGTCCTCAGGCGATGGAGTGAATTTTACAAAGATATGTATGATGATGATGCCGCTGATCTACTCACAGAGCTGCCTCCAACAGAATCTGTCGAGGATCCTATAGCGGATAAAATAAGTATGGGAGAGATTGTAAGTGCGATAAGACGTCTGAAATGTGGAAAAGCTGCGGGAATAGATGGGATTACGGCTGAGATGATCAAGTACGGTGGACCAGCGGTCTGGGACGTCATCTATTTGCTATGCAATCTTTGCTGGGAAAGGGTGATGTTCCGGACGACTGGAGGCGAGCAGTCATCGTGCCTTTCTATAAAGGAAAGGGATCACGGTTGGACTGCTCAAACTACAGAGCCATCAGCTTGGTCAGCTTAGCTAGTAAAGTGTATACGAAGATCCTGACGATAAGAATGCAAGAGCGATCCGAAAGGTTTCTCTGGGAATCCCAAGGTGGATTTAGACCAGGAAGAGGATGTATGGATCAAACCTTCTCGCTTCGCGGAATTGCGGAAAAGTTTTTGGATATTAACCAAAGGGTTTTCTGCGCTTTCGTCGACTTGGAGAAGGCATTTGATAGAGTCGTACGAAAGGAACTCTGGGGCGTGTTGCCTGGATATGGAGTGAGCAGTTCCCTACTGCATGCCGTGAAATCACTCTATAGTGATAGCGGGGCGTGCGTTAGGGTTAATGGTGGGATGTCACCCTGGTTTGATGTGAAGTCGGGGGTCAAACAAGGGTGTATCATGTCTGCCTGGCTGTTCATTATATATCTGGATAACTGTCTGAGAGCACTAAGAACGAACGGATGTGGAGTGAAAATGGGAAACTTAGTGGTCAACTGCCTATTATACGCCGATGACGCGGTTTTACTGGCGTCATCAGAGGGCGAACGCAGTCACTAGTTACCATAATGAAAGAAGAATGTGAAAGAAGGGGCTGCGCCTAAACGCTGGCAAGACTAAGGTTCTTGGTATTCGAAAGATGAACAAGTGACCGAGTGTGCTATATCGGTAAATGGGCAAATTCTAGAGCAAGTGAATGAATTTGTATATCTTGGAAGCATGTTCACACGAGATGGAAAGTATGAAAAAGATATTGAAAGAAGGATAACTGCCGGAAATAAGGTGAATGGAGCCATGTCGGCGTTGATGGGCAGTAAAAGTCTGAGCAAGAATGCTCGAGTTGCTGTCCACAACGCGATATTGGTACCTACCTTATTGTATGGCAGCGAATCCTGGGTATGTCAGAGGAAGTATGAAAATAGCTTGAATGTAGTCGAGATGCGATCTCTTCGAAAAATGTGCGGCGTAACGATATTAGATCGAATCCGCAATGAAGAGATTCGCAAATCAACTGGCGTGAATGAGGGCGTGATTGTAAAGATGAAGAAAGGCATGTTACGTTGGTTTGGACACATAGAAAGGATGAGTGAAGAAAGATTGACGAAACAGATATACAAAGCAAAAGTGTGTGCAAGAAGAGGCAGAGGAAGGCCACGTTCCAACCACCTGGATCAAATAGATCGGACTCTGAAGGACGGGAACGTTAAGAGTACTCGAAACCGACGAGCATGTATGAAGAGAATGATGAATGTGGACGAAGCGAAAGAGGTATGTAAGTCTAGAGAGAACTGGCGCTCTATACTCTCTGCCTACCCCGTCAGGGACTTGGCGTGATGATATGTATGTACAATATACCCAGCATATTAAATTCTAAATGGCATCCGAATGCACAGTTAATGGTACATTAAACATTGGCACACGCACGTATGATCTACTGGTCGATTGGGGAGCACGATCGTAAACTTGCCAATTTCCATTGGATTAACGCGAATATATAATGTATGCGTTCGATATTTTCGATTCTATAATCGCGCGGTTCCCGCCGTGTCTGAACTAGCGCTATGTCCGACCGAGTAATGTGAATTGGTGAAGGAAAACATCGAGAGGAAACCTGCATACGTCTGAGAAGAAATTCAAAGGCGTATGTATAATCGTGCTGGAGTAACGGCAATGGACTCGCCATCTGTCACGTTGGCACCTAATATACCTCTGGCGGAAAGTGGGTGTGTGGGTATTACCTATACACCTCTGCCTACCCCTTCGGGGACGCTAGTGGAAAGGCGTGAGGATATATTATTATTATTATTAGTTTATTTGAACTTTACATCTTTAGGGAGGAGTGTCATTTTCTTCCATTTCTATTAAAAATACTGTTCTGTATTAAGACTGCCATTAGGGTTGTTTGATTTTTTTATTATTAATGCTATATTAAATTCTGAACTTTTCTTATTATAACGTTCCTGCTACTTAGATCAAATCGATCGAACGCTCAAGGACAGGAATGTCAAGAGTACTCGAAACCGACGAACATCTATGAAGAGACTTTTTAATGTGGACGAAGCGAAAGAGTTATGTGAGTCTAGAGAGAACTGGTGCTCTACTGCCCTCACTCTGCCTACCCCGTTAGGGATTGGCGTATGTATGTATGTACATGTAGGTAGCACGTCAAGTAAGTCGGGGAAGGTCAGAAAAAGCGCTCTCACTAGATTTATGGGCCTCTTTCGCTTCATCCACATTTATAAGCCCCTTCACACACGCTCGCCATCGTACCCTTAAATATTCGATTTAATCTAAGTAGTTGGAATGTGTTCTTCCTTTGGTAGGAACTATGAGATTCTATTCGTCTAAATGTCACACATACAGATAATCAGAAACTGTGATAATCACAACCAAGAAACACATAATATGCTACCAGCCACATTGTAAGTTAGGATTCGAACTCACGATTAACACAGAAAGCTGGGGCAGCGCACTAGACGACTGTCGGTTGAAAGTGTCGGTTTGCGATTTTCAAATATCAATCACAAAAGTCCACCAACTTCGGCTCAACTCGCATAATTCGCATACAATTAACGCCCGAGCGGAAGGGCGAGCCGACTGTGCAAATATCTCTCACGTCTAAAATATTGAGGAAACTAGCTGACGTCGTTGAAACAACATGACTAAGTGTACTAAGGACTCACATACAAATTGCCTAACCTACGATTAACAACCTGCGTAGTTCAAATCAATTTTAATTAGGGTTATAACGAAAAGTTTACAGTAGCGTTCTGTTATGCTCGCCTGGTAAGTCTTTGTGCATAGAAACTTACCAGGCTTACCTACAAAATTCCCCTAAGGGTAGGCAGAGGTGTGACAACTCCCTCTTCATGAGAGACATGTTTGTGACAAAACGTGGCTGAGTGACAGTTGCTATAATAAAGCCATGGTCAGTGGAATGACCATGGTTAGAATATATAGCATATACGAGTATATATAGCATAGGTAGAATATTTATGACGATTATAAATAAATGCATATAGCCCTTATTGTATGTCATATGTTCCCAGTATGTGTCCTACCATTTGTCCCGAGTGTTCTGACGAATTATACTCTCTTATTACCACTCGCCATCTACAGGAAATTCATTCCCTTGCCATAAAGGCTTGCAACCAAAAAGGTTTTGCACTGCACGGCTTTAAGAAGTTTCCTTCCGCTAATGCTTTCTCTAAAGAGAAAAGCATGGAGTTCTTCAAGGAAAACATTCTCGACCGAAAACGTGCGAGCGATACCCCTATTTTCGCAATCGTCTAATAGGCTGCGGTAACCGTTTTCCATCAGGTGAACCGCATACTTGTTTACTGCTTCAGCAGTAAAAATAAACTGATGAGTGTGAAAACGTACACAAAGTGGCAACGCGCAAGTGATACTTCAGTATCGTGAGCGTAAATAGGCTACGGTAACCGCTTGCCATCAGGTGGGCCGTATGCTTGTTTGCCACGTTTGTTGTATAAAAAAAAATGCAAATTAGTACTTACAAAAAAGACAACCATTAATTAATAAATCTGGGTTCCTTGCCGGTTCTCTGCCGGTCTTCTCAAAGTCTAAATTTATTTAAATTTTCAGTGTACAACCACAAGTTCGTTTAATAATAATTATTGTTACTAGTTCACTTAGTCGTTATCATTCGAGTAGGCGTGTACTCGCGGTAATACCTCGTAATACCTCGGGCAGATTTCATAACGAATAAACGCAAACAATAAGCAAAATATTCACTAACAGAATACGTAACAAGATCGTCTGATTCAAAATTTTAACTCATGTCTTTTGTGGTGGCAACAGCGAGTTATAGTTTGCTTAGTTATACCACGTGTCACTGCGCTCGCTTTTTACACCAGAAGTACATTTTAGGTGTCAAAGTGACAGATGGTGAGTCAGTCGCTTTTAGTACGATTATATTCTCAACGATATTAGATCGAATCCGCAATGAAGAGATTCGCAAATCAACTGGCGTGAATGAGGGCGTGATTGTAAAGATGAAGAAAGGCATGTTACGTTGGTTTGGACACATAGAAAGGATGAGTGAAGAAAGATTGACGAAACAGATATAAAAAGCAAAAGTGTGTGCAAGAAGAGGCAGAGGAAGGCCACGTTCCAACTACCTGGATCAAATAGATCGGACGCTCAAGGACGGGAACGTGAAGAGTACTCGAAACCGACGAGCATGTATGAAGAGACTGATGAATGTGGACGAAGCGAAAGAGGTATGTAAGTCTAGAGAGAACTGGCGCTCTATACTCTCTGCCTACCCCGTTAGGGACTTGACGTGATGATATGTATATGTATGTATGTATGTATATTCTCAAAAGTCTTTGAATTTCTACTCGTACGTTTTTCCTTCTATATAAAACTATGTAAAAGTGTGATTAATCCGTGATCATACATTTGAAAAAAGGTCATTTGTAAATTCGGGCTTCCAACTTGCAAGCTTGACATTGAAGGAGACTACTTAAGTCACTCGGTTACCAGAACGAATTAAGAGAGACAAAATTACTCTCACAGTTAGATGCAGCGCTTTTCTTATTTCGTTACCTTAATGTTAGTTAGCAGTTAGGTACAAGGGGCGAATTAGGCGCTCCGTGGATGTGCTCAGGCAAAGTGCAGGAGGCGTTCCTGAGGGGAACCCAGAGCCCATAGAGGATGGCCGCCGAGGGGGTTTTAGTGAGTAGAAATCTCACAAGCCCTTCGTTACCTATAGAAGGTTCTACCCCTCGAAAAAGAAAGGTCAAGCAAAACCGCTCCTCTCATGACCATCGCCAAGGAACAATGTCCAATGACTAGCACCACGCACGCAGCTCGATGAAATGGAGCAACCCAGTGATACGTTTATTGAGATTGAATGCTGCCCGCGAATTTGCTAAATGAAACGTGGTTGTGCCATGCGAAATTTCCCGCTAATAGCTACCGTTCACGACATATACTGTTTGAACATGCTCAAATAAAAAAAGAGGTTCAGAATGTCAAAAAGAAAAAAGAACCATGATATGAACGGCACACTCCCCAACCTCCT
>JACCPG010006847.1:0-48995 GCA_016069955.1 Drepana arcuata | reverse complement strand
TGAAAGTGTTAATACTGCACGATATCAGAGTTACGCCGGAAGTAATGAAAGGTAGCTCCAATATTCATACAGCACGGAGTTATTTAAGAAGGGTGTGAAAAGATTCCTGCAGGGCCTGCAGGGTCGGGCGGCGATACCCCTGGTGTTGCAAGCGTCCATAGGAGGCGGTAACCGCTTACCATCAGGCGGACCGCATGCTTGTTGCCACCAAAGTGGTATAAAAAAAACTTTGGTGTTCTAATTCAAATTGCCATGCATGTGACATGTAACATGAAAATCAAATACAATGTTGAAATTTCAAGTGTCAGAGTAGGCCATAGAAAGGCCATGTTTATTGTGTCATTCCGGGAACATTCATTTCCAGTTTGTATGTACTTTATATATTGAAACAGGGACCCCTGAGGCAGTAAGCAGAGAGAGTAGAGCGTACTCGCCCTTAGATTTAACATAAACTGCTTTATCCTGCTCGTGAACATCTAATGACTAAGCAAGGATACTTTTTTTAATGTTCCCGATATAAATATGCCATGGAGGTATATTATATATAGTAGTCTGTGTTTACAGTATGGCGAACGGGTAAGCTAGTTAGGGAAGCTGCAGTAATTAAATATCTACGTATTTGGTATAGTTGCGTTCATTGCCTCACTGAAGTAAATATAAATCTAAGCTTCCTTTTTGTGCTCAAGTCCGACGGATCCACTTCCCGACACTTTCTCGGCCACTTCTCCAATCTCCAGTGCTCTCAACTCATATTAGCCTTTCTACCGCCCCCTCATCGGTAGCGAACGTTTCGCTGAAATAAAAATAACATGTACTTACTCCCTTTTAAGTTTATTCGGTTAGCGGTAGCCGCCACCCGGTTTTACGCTGAATTTATATAAAGATAAATATTTTTTAGAATTTCGTGTTGCTTATATATTTTTTTTGGTTTCATCTACTTGTTTCATCTGCTCACAAGAGTATTTGATATGATAAGAGAAAGCTAAAATTAAATATGTAAAGGCTGTGTTTGCTGACTGGTATAAGAGGTTTAAGAAGCCTGCAGAGTCAAATTGCGAGCTAATACCCTAATTGGCCAATGACTTTTTCTAAACTTAATTGATGATGATGATAATTATATTCATACCATTTTCGGGGACCTGACATATATATATGTCAGGTCCCCGATATATCCTCACGCCTTCCAACAAGGGTCCCCGAAGGGGTAGGCAGAGGTAGGGGACTTGACATGAAAATATTATAATATAATATAATAAATAATATATCCTCACGCCTTCGCACAAGGGTCCCCGAAGGGGTAGGCAGAGGTGTATAGGTAATACCCACACACCCACTTTCCGCCAGAGGTATATTAGGTGCCAACGTGACAGATGGCGAGTCCATTGCCGTTACTCAGGCACGGCTATACATACGCCTTTGAATTTCTTCTCAGACGTATGCAGGTTTCCTCTCGATGTTTTCCTTCACCGTAAAGCTCGTGGTGTGAATAATCACTGTATTTAAGTTCAGAAAAACTCATTGGTACAGTCGGGATTCGAACTTGCGACCTTTGCGTCGCAGGCAACTGCTCGAACCACTCGGCCACCACGGCTTTATATATAAAAAATTTAAGCCCATAATTAGAATTTAAGAAAAAGCTTCGGTCGGTTTCGATGAGATTTCGTTTTATACATACCTCAAGCTTTAAGGCAAAAAAACGAGCATAATAATATTTAAATATATTTTTTTTAAATTAGACTAATTTACAAACATTTATGTTTAAGACTCACGTCAGTACTTAAATATATTTCCCATTAACGGAGCCCCGCAATGTCACTCGCGTAAATTGGAATTCTTTGGGTTAACAAATCAATATGTTTTACATACATACATATCATCACGCCGGGTCCCTAACGGGGTAGGCAGAGAGTAAAGAGCGCCAGTTCTCTCTAGACTTACATACCTCTTTCGCTTCGTCCACATTCATCAGTCTCTTCATACATGCTCGTCGGTTTCGACTACTCTTAACGTTCCCGTCCATGAGCGTCTAAATAGTTTTAATCCGGCTAATTATCTATCTCCGCGCCAAATTTAATTGAATTCCATTTACTAGCTTTTCCTTGAAAGAGAAACGAATATCCTGACGATCTTTCAAATTGGTAATATATGTATGGAAGCGACCCTTGTGGGAAAGCGTTAAGACATATGTAGTTTATTTAATGTGAACTTTTCTCAATCCTTCAAAGATTGGCCTGGATTATCAGAGACTTATAATTCCATATAATGGTGGCGTGATTAGACCTTTTAGTATATATTTCGATTATAGTTAATATTGTTAAAGCTTAATTGATTTAAACCAACAGTAACGGTTTATTTAAATGCGTCGAGCCTTTAAGCCCTTAGTTACGCATACATATTTTAAGCTGGATTATATCGCAATGTTTGCATTAACTTTCAATTATTTAATCAAAATGTATAAACCTATGTATAGAATGTATAAAACATGGTAAGCGATTACTTCCGTCTTTGGACGTTTGCAAGGTTGGCAGCCCTAAATCATACGGATTTTACGAATTTATTTTTATATTTGTTGGTTGAGCTTACAAGGTAAATAAACAGGAAACGCCTATTTTTTTTCAGTAAAACTAAGTTCCTACTGCGTACGGATGGAACAATATTGTATTTAACTTAAATTTCCTTCGCAATATTTCCCATTGTGCGGAAAGTGTATTGTGACGCGTTGCCATGGTAATTTGGTGTGTACCGGTCATTACAACAAAGGAAACGATGGCTGACTGTAAGGATATATACACACTAAAACGACAATCAAAGTGAGTTGAGTGAAAACTTATTTAATTTGAATTATAAGCTACATGAACCACTATTGATAATATTCCAGGATAATGAGATTTAGATTATTGTTCTATAAATACAATAGCGATTGTTCTCATTTCAAAACTAAATTATTGTTTATTATAAAAGTACTATAGGAGGTTGTTCGGTGTGACCGCACCTTACGCCGCGCCACGCGCTGGTCCATATGAAAGTGTCAAGGCGTTTATTTATTCAACTTAGTACTTTCGACATTTCTAATAGTAAACTTTCACGTAATTCGCTTTGACCCGCGTGTATTTAGAGTGTACTATGTGCCTATTAATTACGTTACCATGGTTATCAAGTTTCAACTTCTTTATTTAAATAGTGCTTTTTGATTTAAATATACTAACATAAATATGCTTAAATACGCAAAATATATAATGTTGTGGGTTTATGGATATTATCTATACACCTCTGCCTATCCCTTCGGGGAAGGCGTGAGGATTTATATATTTGAAAGAAACGTTGTAAACAGGTGTTTGGAAGTAATCTGCAGCTGAAATATAATTCTAGGCGATCGAATTCAACCGTGTGTATCAAGTTCATCGATATTTCTATCTATATTTAGTAGATAGCAAGCAAGCGGCCTTTCTGGTGGTCGCGTATCTAATGTTATGAATTCGTAAAGTGAGACTTGCAAGTAATAATTTGTAACACAAAAGATTGTTAAATACAAGAATTGCAAATAAAAGAAAGGGGTAACTATGAATGCCGAAATTAATTGACAGTTTAAAAAAGAAGCCTTATTGACGACGGGTGCTATTGCTTGGTGAAACTGGGTAACTAAAAATCAACTTTAAATGTATGGCAATAAAGTACATCGAGACTTATAATTAAATACAATTGAAAGTCCACCCTTCTTTTAAAGCCAGGTGCGGTATCTTCCGTTTCAACTTCTCGAGACAGTAAAAGGGGCTTTTGTAGTGAGGGAATAAAAATGTTAATAATACTTATAACTCACGCATTAATTCGATGTATATTCGATGTATCACGCATTAATATGATGTACTTGGAAAAATTATGTTAGTAATAATTTATTGTTAAATATTTATTGCCTTTATAGACGCGACAATTTGAACTACGGCCCTGAATTTATTTATCTATTTGAAACCCTAAAAGCCTTTATGAAGGTTAGGTTAGGTTAGGTTATATTTTTATGGAGCCCATAGACGGAACACAATATACCCACTACTTAAATTAACATAACTGATTGACGCATATATATAATATATATATATTATATAGCATATAAAAATAATATTGAGATTTGTCTAAATAATCTACATATATACCTTTACAAAGGGAACTTTAAAGGTGATCAAGTATTATTAAGTATTTATTTTAATACAGCAGGCAGCAAACATGACTAACCCGTAACCAGTTGCTTTTGCTAACACTACGAATGTAGGCTCTCGAATTCCGCGCCGCCATTTTGAATACCTGCGTGACGTCACGCGGCTGGGCGCGGGCGACTCAGCGCCTGCGCACCGAACGCGGCTGACATTTGAGTCGCGCTCGCACCGCAACGAGGCAATGCCTCGAATCTCCAAAATGCAATTTCGCCGCGTATTCTTTCGCATATGTGCTAAATACTAAAACACGTAACACAGTGCCTCTCTGATCTTTGGAACAAGAACAGTTGAGCCTTGCCACGGCTTCATTCGAACTTGGTGTAGTGAGTGTTTATTGAAAGTGTTATTGTTGTGATTTCTTTTCCCGTGGCTGTGTTCTGGCCCACATAGTTGTCGCTGGGGACTGGTGCTGTCCCCGAAGCTTGACCGCCCTCGATAAGTGAGTGTATTTGCATGCATTGTACACCTACATCCGTCTTCTAGCCATCTGTATAAGTTTAAAGTGGGCGAGACACGTCATAACTAACCTTTGTGTTACATTTTGAGCGTGGTAATTTTTATATAATTGTGCCCAGTTGTTAACTATCTAATCTATCTATCATAATAGCAACGGACCTATTATTCGCCCCGCTAGCATTTAATTTAAACTTATTATTGACCCCCAGTAAAATCTAAAAATATTCACGAGTTCATATAAAGTAAAAATAGATTTGAACAATTAAAGGATCAATAAGATCTACTATGCTAATGTCCGAATGAATTACAATAAAATGCGTATCATATCTCACATTTGATAGCTTCAATGAAGCAGCGAGGTATTAAATTCGAACGACAAGTTACTAGTTAGATACGTAGGTGGTGTGATTAATTAGCATCCGAATAGGCATGTCCAATGGTGCATTAATCTACATCGGGACATAATACCGATTGTCATTCAGTGCCCAATGGAACATGGACATCCTGGATACAAGCTATAGCTGCGCACGACTGCTTTAGTACAAAGCGTAAACGAGCGTTGAACTCTTTTATAAGGGCCGTGTCTCACGCGAACCCCTATAACATTAAAAAAAAACTTACAAACAAAAATATGCTCTAAAATTTTAACAATAATGTTAGTTGTCGAGCAATGAATTCGATTTGTTAATTGGCTCGAGGTCTGTCATACCCGATCGCTCATTGAAAAATGACCACTGAGTATTGTTGTATTTAAATATGGTTTCATTTTAAATCGTATCACTTGCTGATATTTATTACCATATGACATAATTACGTTATTATATTATATGAATAAACTCGTATTGTGAAACATGTTTTATATAAACAATATACGTGTAAGTAGGTTTTTCAATTGTTTCTTGTGGCTTGAGTACTGGAAACATTCGCTTCTTATCCAGCCAGCAAACGTCTGATATGCTAAGCAACTCAACGGAGTTGCTGGTCTGTGAACTAGAAAACTGAACAGTACAGCATATTTTATATAATTTAAGGGCTGATTTTATATTGTTAAGTTACTGCAAAGCAAGGAAGGGAAGTAAAAGTTCCGATAACAGAATATTAATAAAATACTATGCGGTCTATAATGTATGTATGTATGTAGTAATATACCTCTGGCGGAAAGTGGGTGTGTGGGTATTACCTATACATCTCTGCCTACCCCTTCGGGGACCCTTGTGGGAAGGCGTGAGGATATATTTTTACTATGCGGTCTATGATTACCATTTTTTGGATTTAATAACTTCAGAAAAACATTACGTTAGTGTAGGTTACGAATGATAGATAAGATAGAAAATTATAGACAGAAAGAACCACTCAATTTTACAAATGGTAACTTTCAGACGGATAAAAAACACCAAATTAATTTTAATTGTCGGTGAATATAAATTTCAGAGCTATTATTTTACAAGTTTATTGGGTATGTTGGTTAGTGAAAGCTTCTGATGCGATGTTACTGGCATATGCAAGAGATATAAACCTCAAACACATTACATATCGCTGACTATCACTTTCTTGTTATGCAACCGGGTATCGTTCACCGTCCGAAGTGCGGAAATCACAATTTGAACCCGTTTGAGCATTATTACCTACTCGTATACTTATATCATCATCATATTTTTCACCTTGTATGAACCCACTGTCAGGTATAAGGCCACTGCCATATAACTCCTTTTTGTTCTTGCGCAATCATGTGCATTACATGCACAATCTTCTTTGCATACGTTTCTATACATTCAACCCATTTAGCTCCTGATCGTCCAGACAGACGTCCTAAGATTATATATTACTGTACTGCGGTTTCACCGCGTAAATTTTTATTTCATTAGTAGATTTGATGTTAAATAAAGCAGCTAATAGTCTATTTCTGGGCCAAATTTCATCCAATTCCGTCGAATAGATTCTAGTGAAAGAGCAGCAAATATCTTTATAAAAAGTCGCATTTGTAATATTGGTAGGATTCAAATACTATCTGTGCCCCGCGGCTTCACAAGCTTTAAATACATACAATTACTCTCGGCTCATTTGGGTAGTAAAGCATCTCTCAATTATCGCTATCTAACGCAATTTTGGGTTCAAACCTCAGTTCAGATAAGCTCTTTGAACTAAAAAAAACGAACACTGTTTTTTATAAACTATATAAAATATTTACTGATATTATTACAAGTATATTTTTTTTAACAATGAATGGAGAAACAATTAAATTATCTTCCAAATGCAAAAAAAAGTTTAGATTTTAGATAAACTTATTTGGAACGGTATCAATGTTTTTTCACTCTCCACCTATTATTTAAAAGACTGCGTGTTACCTCTGCCTGACCCCTGAGAGACCCTGCCTACCTATTAGAGGTATCATGTCTTAACGTATGTCAAAAGAACATTAGTTATATGGCCGCAATCAACCATTTTGAATCCGTAACAAACTCAAAAAATCCATTAAATTATTATATAAACGCAACTTATTTTTAATTATACGAAAGCTAGAAAGCATTATTACCTAAAACGACACACATATTTGAAAATTTCATGAATATATATAATACGTCTTAGAATAATCTTTACATAAAGTTACCGAACAAACAGGTTCACATTTTGATATGTTTAATTTAGTTTCCGGAAACAGAGTATATAAATAAATGAGTAATGCCGCGTTGTTATGAGGTGAATAAACACACGAATGTTTAATTAATTAGCATTTAGGTATTTTTGGATATTTTTATGGATGGGAACGTCAAGAGGACTGGAAACAGGCGAACAAGTATGTAGAGACTGATGAATGTGTATGTAGCGAAAGAGGTCTGCAAGTCTAGAGACGAAAGCTCTACTATCTCTGCCTACCCCATGAAGGACTCGGTGTGATGATATGTATATTATTGTTAATTTTTGACAGAAAATTTGTTGAAAAAGCTATGAAAGTAGAATGAAATACAGCTGTGGGAAAGAAGCTTCTGAATTATTATAGATAGAAAGGGTAAGCAAAGTGTAAATGCAACATAAATTAATGGACGTCTTAGAATGTCTTGTCTCACGTAAGCAGGCTTGCCTGGTGATGTTTTCGTTAAATGCAAAGCTCGGAGTGACAGTGTTAATAAATGCATGTCTAGCGGTGGTTTTCACTTCAGTAAACAGGATATCACTCCTGAAATGTCACCTTGACAGACGGATGCTAATACTGCCTGTATATCAAACCTATTCTTAGCGAGAACACGAACGGCAAATGTTTGACATTTTAATTTGATATCCAGAAAAGCCAGAATATGAAAAGGTATGGCTTATGCATTTTATACTAACCATGTAGTTGCTTTGGTACTTTACTATTATAATAATAATTGAATACCTATATATCCTCATGCCTTCCCACAAGGATCCCCGAAGGGTTAGGCAGAGGCGTATAGGTTAACCATACACCCACTTTGCGCCAGATATATATTTTTGGTGCCAACGAGATAGATGGCGAGTCCATCGCCGTTACTCAAGGACAACGATACATACGCCTTTGAATTGCTTCTCAGTCCGTAAAGTTCGTGTTGATACTAATCACTGTACTTAAGTTCAGAAAAACTCATTGGTACAATCGGGATTCGATCTTTGTGTCGCAGGCAATTACTCGGACCACTCGGCCACCACGGCTTTTTTTATTTTACTATTCTTAATAATTATGGACTTGCGATGAAGCAATGAGATGGTGCGTTGATTGAAAACCGCAATATTCTGAAATTAGAGACGGGTGATCGATTGGCCAGTTAGTTAGGCGATAGAGTAAAAATCTTCGCGTAGGAATGGAAGTAAGGGCCGTAACGTTACACCAGTAAAGTTAATAAGGCTGCAACGTGCAGCCCTTTCTCTCGGCTCTCAAGTTACCAGTCTCAGATTCCGATCGTGCACACTACCTGTTCGTTGATTAATTTTATTTTTCTGCTCTGTGACCCAACAGCAAACTAATAATTATAAACAGCGGTTTTTATAAATAAAATGGAATATAAATAGAAAGAAAATAACTTAATTAGGTTATTTTCTTTCGACACTAGTTTGTTTTCAGCACACAACTCCATGCACGGTGTTTTATTGTATATTATACCAAAAATATTGTCGTAGGCACACAAATGATTCCAAACTGGTCGTATCATTTCATAAGGCTTATCTTGACCCACATTCTAAACATAGCTGAAAAATGCTGCAACAGTTGATTGTACTCAACATTGAATTGTTCTTCAAAGAAACTAACATTATTGAACCACTAAGTGTAATACGTATCTTTAATTAAAGCCAACTTTCGCAATCGCAAGTTCCAATTTTATGGACCTTATGTGCGTTCTTGGCGAATAGATCGCTTTAACTACATATTTCCTGTAATTAACGTGATCCGAATAAGTACATCTCAGGTTGGCGACATGACAGCTGCGGGAAACGAGTTAAAATAAAAAAAATGGCGTCAGCTTTCGAAACATCGCGCAAGCTTCACTCTTAACCTCAACGATGACTTGTTATCATGCGAATGATTCAAATGAACAACGGTACATTTCCCATTTCTATGGAGTTTACAGTTGCGAGTGTATTAACATGATTGTATCGACTAACATCCGCCGTTGGCGATGTTGGACCACCGAGAAATAGTGTCCCTCATGTAGAACAATCGTAGTCTGAAGAAGGTGTGTCTGAACACCTATTTCATAGAACATTTTCTTCATACGAATAATCATTTACATTCGCATCAATCAAACGCAGCGTTTAAATTCCAATGCTAACGTACAATTCATTATTTATCCCTTGTTTGTGTATGTCATTAACATCATCAATGCGGTTGTAGGTAGATAGGCAATCGACATGGTAATAATTGCTCCAGCCAAATCCGTTAATGTTAATTTTGTAATTAATGAAACTGGTGAAGTCCGCATCGGACGGCAAAACGGCTTAAGCTGCATTTGGCTTGATTCACGTAATGCAAATTGATACTTAATACTCATGAGAATAAATCATAAAATTCGTCCATAAAATTAGGAACACGAATGTTTTAATTCGAGCGAAAGAGATCTGTAAGTCAAGAGAGAGCTGGCTCTCTCTCTCTATCCACCCCCCCATGTTTTGGTTTAGTTTTAGATAGGACTGACTTTTACCTTTTAAATTCAAAATGTGAGCTTAAATGCAACTCACACAATAACGATCCCTATAAAACGAAAAGATATAAGGCCGAATTTTATGATAGACTTAACGGCTACAACAATAAATTACAAATATACGTATGTATATCAGAGAGCCCAAATTCTCCTCTCATATAAGAGTTTTAATGTATAAATTGAGCGATAGCGGTGACATTCTGTGGGAGCTAGTTCACAGTTATCTAAGGTTGAATAGAGGCCACCAGGACGGGTCACGTTCCGAGGACAACGCGAGCCCGCATTACCTGTCAACCTTTCTAGTTGACGCTTGTCACAACCGGTACGCCCTTAGTAGAGGACAACAAGTGAAGCCGATTATCGGATATCATACTATTGATCAGTCGAACTAAATGCCTTATAAATAAAACAAATCACTGGGAAAGTTATATAGCCCATCTGAGAGTGAGCGGTTTCTAGGCATATAGTTTCACGTGGGGCAGAATTATGATTGCAGCTGCACAGATGTGTAATTTTGTAGAATGTATTGTTCGTCGCGTCTTTATATATCTTGTGTTCTAAAGGTGTCTAATTGTCGGTGGAGACCACATTAAATCCGATTAGTAGTTTTTTGAGATCATAGCAGTCAATCACAATACGCGACAGAATGCCTTAATATTATAATATGTACAGTGATTTAACCAAAATGGTTTTAGTGGTGGTAATGTACGTACGTGTACTGTTGGAATAAAATGGAGGTCGCAGACAGGGCGCGGGCGAGACAATACCAAATTGGCTTTGGCTCGGTTGCGACAATACAAATGATTGCATGTCAATATGAACATAGGCAGGGCGCTTAATTATTCTATCAAGGTGCCCTTGGCATTGTTTTATACTTAAGTCAACATTAAGAGATGGGCGGATGCTAAGCAATTTTGCATTGTTAACGTTAATATAAATATGGGCAGAGGTGTGTAAGTAGTTTCATTCATCAGTCTCTTGTTACATGTTTAGCATTTATGAAATATGATACTACATATTCACCTATTCTCTCAATAACATTATGCATATTATTAGTTTTAATATCAAGAAGGTTCCTACTGAGCATGATCTACGCGTGTTTTTAAAGCAGAATATAATTATTAAACTTTCAGTTATTTAACGTATTCTGACGTTATATTTGAACAATGGCTTGCTGCTGATATCCATTGCTGTCCGCAGTGCATTGTGAGGAACTGTAGTTCCTCTCAGCACTATAGTAGCTCCAGTAGTTCGCCAGATTGCTATTTGGAAACGGTCTTTGATTGAATATATGTTTTAAAATGCTCGTTTTTTTTTAATAGAATGGAATAGAATATTGTATATATTGGCACTTATGTTCTATAGAACATGAGTGAACATTGGTGTTGGGTTTTATATAAGTGGCTACATGTTTTGCCATGGAGGCAAATTGAGAGAACACGGCGATTACATTATTACCTTAGAACTTATTCTACTTATTATATAACTAACTTAAAAAACACTTATATTGTAGTATAATGTAAAGATGGCATGCAAATTTATATCTATTCCAAGTATGAAAATAATATCATAGAGTACAAAGTACGATGTTTAATTCGAGTACCCAACTTACTATAGAACTAGAGCCAAAACTAAAACCTGTAGGTTTTTCTTTTCGCTAAGCTAACCTCGGAGATCACACTGTAACATGCTATTGTTGTCTTATTCTGAGAGCTGAAGGGACACATTCGTTTTATGTCATACACATGCGTATCATAAATTAAGTAGTTGGTTGAACGGCGGTTGAACGGCAGAGAAGTTGATGCTCTGTAGCACCATCTAGCTCTTATTGTTATTCTATTTTGGGTCAGAACCGTATCGAGTGTACGCAAAACAACTCATCAGTCTCATAATAATTGAATGAACAGTATAACGGTACATAGAGGACAATCAATCTTAAATGGATATTTATTTTATATTAAATGTTGCAATAGATCTTCTTGGTACCTATCTAATCTATGGCTGGCTACTGGTCTCACCACCTTGCGAACCAAGTTTTTACCTGTGGTATACTGTTCTGATACCTACTGGGTAAGTATTTCCATGCTAAAGTTTTAATTGCTTTTCACAATTTACCTAAAACTATATATTTTCATAAAGCATTTATTTAAAAAGTATTGTTGGATTGGAACCGAATAGCGAAGTAAAATTACTAGCGTCGCCATTATATATTCAGTTCCATTATTCTCAGAGTGAATATATATTTGGTTAAACTAATATCTGAATTAACCTCAAAAGCGGTGTTATTAACTACACAAGTTATTAACTCAATAGGCATATTTATATTAATCTCATACGCATTTTATGATAAAATATTGACATCAAACCAATACTTTTGTATCTAAGTTTTATTTTGGACAGTTCGTTTAATTTTATTCTAATCTCATAATCCGCATTGCATACGCTTAGAAAATGGTTTCAAATAGTCTTCAGCCCACTTGAATATCGAAACTCTGCAGTATGTAACAGTTTAGGTCACATAAGTACACAGGGAGGATTAAGGATACGAAAGACCATTTTTCGCTTTCTATCCGAAAAGTCACGGGTTTGATATTACTGCAAGCATTAATGTAAAGATATTTATTTATAATAATTAAACTTTATTCACAAATGACGTTATTTATTATTAATAGTTTACCTATACTTACGTATAGAGATAAAAAATGGTAAAACTATTTATAGAACAATCATGTTGTCCATCTTGACTCACAACTTGTTTCATTGTTCATCTTCGCAGAATAATATTCCCACGATTACAGCCCAAATAGATTCTTGTGCCGCCTTGAAGATTATCTACCTACACATAAACCTCAGATACAATCTCCTCTAGGTAATAACTTTGTATGTGTTCACTGAATATGTACCTTATTATCGTTATACGTAAGTATGTATCTTATCATCGTCAATACCTACCCAAAATAGTATTCAAAAGCGAAGTGTGACAACAACAACTCGCCGGAGAATAGTTTAAGTTCCGTCGTTACCGATAGAGAAACTATCGCCGTGTCCAAAATACGCCTTCATATATATTTTTAATTTCATCTCAGGTGTATACAGGTTTCCTTCACCGTAAACATACATACATACATACATATCATCACGCCAAGTCCCTAACGGGGTAGGCAGAGAGTATAGAGCGCCAGTTCTCTCTAGATTTACATACCTCTTTCGCTTCGTCCACATTCATCACTCTCGTACTCTTAACGTTCCCGTCCTTGAGAGTCCGATCGATTTGATCCAGGTAGTTGGAACTTGGCCTTCCTCTGCCTCTTCTTGCACACACTTTTGCTTGCCTTTCTTCATCTTTACAATCACGCCGTCATTCACGCCAGTTGATTTGCGAATCTCTTAATTGCAGATTCGATCTAATATCGTTACTCCGCACATTTACTTACATACTTCCGCACCGTAAACATTTGTCGTTATTTAAATAATAGTATAATGATACCTGCGAGATGATCACTAATCGTATCTAAATTACCAATCACGTATTTTTACGTACAAGTTTCTCTGAAGAGCAATTAAACCGTAATTGTTTGTTAGTAAACGGTGGCTGCATCCTGTTGCTCTCGCATAATGCTTGAATAACTACACGTAGGTAGAACGCAACTACTAACCCTGCAATGCAACAATGAACACCTGCATAGTACGATGCATAACTGCAGTAACGACGTATCAAGCGTGACAGAGACGTATCTCTCCGATGGTAAATGTAGTAATACGTATGTAAGTATCGAGATATTCCTCTTTAAGTACATTTGGGTTAAATAAAGTCTTAAAAAAAGTATTCAGGGGTCGTACCGTGACTTGCTAATGTAATAAATAAGTTATAATGGGTGTGGGAATGGCTATAATAAGTAAAGATTTCAAAAAAAAAAATGTATATGTATGTATATATATATATACTCCTAAATTAAGTGTCATTCTGTATGAACGTATACGACAATATTAGATGGATTAGCTAATTATTTTATGAAAATTAAACATGAATTTAAAAGTCTCAAAATTATTGGGCTCAGTGTAAACACAAGCCAATACTGCAGTGCAGTTATTACTTTAACGTGCCGTGCCTGCGATTTAGCTCCTTTAAATCTAGGGCATAAAAACATAGCCCATTCTGAATTGATTAATATGTTTTGAAATGAGATTAACATTTTTATAAATATAATATATCCTCACGCCTTTCCACAAGGGTCCCCGAAGGGGTAGGCAGAGGTGTATAGGTAATACCTACACACCCACTTTCCGCCAGAGGTATATTAGGTGCCAACGTGACAGATGGCGAGTCCATCGCCGTTACTCAAGCACGACTATACATACGCCTTTGAATTTCTTCAGACGTATGCAGGTTTCCTCTCGATGTTTTCCTTCACCGTAAAGCTCGTGGTGTGACTAATCACTGTACTTAAGTTCAGAAAAACTCATTGGTACAGTCGGGATTCGAACTTGCGACCTTTGCGTCGCAGGCAACTGCTCGAACCACGCGGCCACCACGGCTTTTAGAATAGAATAGAATATTTTTATTTCAGACCGGAGTCCATAGGGTTAGTAACAAATTTTAACTTAAATTCTAGTGTTAGTAGGTTACAGACACATAAAAATATACAATTAAATTTCGGCATGGAGCCGCATCCACCTCCGCAGCATCGGGGAATCCCACCGATCTACGAATACACTGAGAATACTGTTGGTGCCGCCGCGAACACGAAACATCAGGGATGCACATCTGTTCCTAATAATAGCGGCAAAACGATCAATATTATTATCTGCAAACATCCCTGACGCACTACATCGCCACGGCAGCCGCAGCAGCACTCTCAGTGCATTATTATATTGAACGCGTAGGTCGCTATATGCCCTCTGAGTGAAGTTGACCCACAGGCTGCACGTGTAGAAAGACTGACAGTAAGCTTTGAAAAGCGTTACTTTAACTGGCTTCGTACAACGTGCAAACCTGCGGGCCAGCATATTACAACGGACAGCCAGCGACCTACGTTCCCTTTCAATGTCACAATTATCTTTAAGGTCTTCAGTGACCCAGTGGCCTAGATATTTAAATTTATCCACCCTTCGCAGTGGTTCTCCACAAAGTGCTACGTCTGGGATACATGGATATGTCATTATTACATACATACATTGGTGCTGCTGATCTCAAGGATCAGCTGGTTCATGTATAGGTTGAAGAGCCGGTTATTTCAGTTATGTCACTATTTTGTATTTCGTAAATTTGTATGAATAAGGCAATATTGCCCCATACATCAAAACTTTTAACTCCCTTATACTATTTAGATAAAATTATGTGTGTCACACCTAATGAAAAAGTAAATTGTGTGGGAGCCAAAAGCACCAACTCGAACTGAATTACAATACACTGTTCTCGCAACAAAATGTGTATCTGTCATTTCCATATTATTTGAAACAATATAATCCGTAGCCCCGTATCCGTAGCATTGCATTGTTGTTCATGAATGTATTACATTTCGTCGGCATCGATAGCATTATGTAACGTTATCGACTATTATATCAAACTAACTAGTAATGGATGTAACAATATAGTTAGCAAACGGCAATCGCCAGCAGTCGCCGCCTGTTGTACTTGCTCCCTCGAGCGTTCAATTTTGTGCTAGGAACTTACGACTTCATGTATATCGGTGTTAAAGTTGGAAAAATTTGCGTTCGTTTTCTAATGTCATTGAAAAATGGTATCAGAATAATTTGTAACCAATAAACAATTCATCTTTACTTAGATCCTCTTAGATCCCACTAAAATGTATGCATGCTCGTTATTCAATCACGTCTAAACGGAAGTGGGTGAAACTTAGAGCCGAGGTGGCTTGCTCAACACAAGTTTCTGCATAGCTTTTAGAGTAATTAAATTAAATTGATTTAAGAGTGCCAACCCCAAACCGTCTGGGACTCATGGAGTGATATAATATAATAGAGTAATAGTAAATATTTTTTTCTTATCCTATGCGTCGAATTAATTTGTCTAGTTTTAAGTCCAGACCAACTCTGTACAACGAGCGTCAACAATGCATACGGAGCCAGAACGGCCATATATCTTATTCCTCAACTAATTAATAATCTACCCTCACTTTTCGTAATACCATTACCACACAAAATGTTAAACATCTCAAAACTTATTTTTTATGAATTTAGAAAATTAGAAACGATTTCTTAAATCAAGTCCTCAAACCTTGCTCCACTAACTTTCATATAGATTTGATTGTAATGTGACGAGTCCATCCATCATTTGTACAAACCTTAGTGGTTTTGGTTTTAGTGCTATGACCAAGCAAATGTTATATATATGTTTATTTAAATGACAAATATGTAAAAAAGAAGTCTTATTTTTTTAGCCTAAGACTTTATACCGTTACTATTTTCGAATATGAAATAATTATAAAATGTATAGCGATGTCACATTACAAGTGATGTGTGCGACATTAGATATTCACAATTTGTCCCAAATATGCCGCAACGCCATGAGGCAGTTTATTTTACCAGTCATACCAGTTGTATCGAATAATACCTATTTGTTAAACTTCCGTTCAAGTTTAATTTATTTGGTATTTTTCGTTTTAAAATTTCCCTTTCAATGAAACTAGTTTACGTATATTTTCTCGATAGTGGCTTATAAACATACATACATACATACATATCATCACGCCAAGTCCCTAACGGGGTAGGCAGAGAGTATAGAGCGCCAGTTCTCTCTAGACTTACATACCTCTTTCGCTTCGTCCACATTCATCAGTCTCTTCATACATGCTAGTCGGTTTCGAATACTCTTAACGTTCCCGTCCTTCAGAGTCCGATCTATTTGATCCAGGTAGTTGGAACGTGGCCTTCCTCTGCCTCTTCTTGCACACACTTTTGCTTTGTATATCTGTTTCGTCAATCTTTCTTCACTCATCCTTTCTATGTGTCCAAACCAACGTAACATGCCTTTCTTCATCTTTACCCTGATTCACGCCAGTTGATTTGCGAATCTCTTCATTGCAGATTCGATCTAATATCGTTACGCCACACATTTTTCAAAGAGATCGCATCTCAACTGCATTCAAGCTATTTTCATACTTCCTCTGACATACCCAGGATTCACTGCCATACAACAAGGTAGGTACCAATATCGCGTTGTGGACAGCAACTCGAGCATTCTTGCTCAGACTTTTACTGCCCATCAACGCCGACATGGCTCCATTCACCTTATTTCCGGCAGTTATCCTTCTTTCAATATCTTTTCATACTTTCCATCTCGTGTGAACATGCTTCCAAGATATACAAATTCATTCACTTGCTCTAGAATTTGCCCATTTACCGATATAGCACACTCGGTCACTTGTTCATCTCTTTCGAATACCAGAACCTTAGTCTTGCCAGCGTTTAGTTGTTAGCTTATAAACCTCCTCATTATAAATCTATCTGCCTTTCAATTACGTTAAAACATTTGAGTTAATTGGTTTTTACCAATAATAATAGACGTAGTTGGCATGCGGCCTTGGCATTCATGTTTTTTTCGGGAATTTCTTGTGTCCTATTCCAAGCTATAATCTATCTTAGTGTCCAATTTCAGCCAAGTCCTTTCAGACAAACTGACGTATGGCGTATTCAGTAAAAAAAAAACAACCATCCATCCGAATTTTCACATTTATATTACCAGAGGTAACCCATGTTAAATTTGACTTGCTGTCATTTCCTTAAGATGGGAAGAAAAAATATAGCTGACATTCACACCGGAATAATGCGCTTTTCATACGTGAAACGACTTCTTCAGTACTTTTTAGGGTTCATCCGAAACAAAACAATTTTACAAACTTTCTCTTTATAAAATTGGTGTTAATATAGGATATACCTATATTATATTGTATTATGAAAATTATACGTTTGGATATATGAAGGCGTGAATAAGAATTTTAATATACCCATTTGTCAAACTATACTACCCTATAATATTCCGATTTATTCATTACTTAATTCTCAGATTAACTAGAGTAGTAGCGGAGAGATTAACTAGAGTAGGGGTAATTATTCATTAGCAGAGAAAACAAAGCGTCCGTAATAGGGTAGCGATGTGTATAGGGGTGTCCTTGTTTCCCCTGCATCGAGAGTGTATTACGTTCGAGATGGTCGGCCTTGATTTAGAGTCGCGAGACGGGAACCTTCACGCAAAACATCCCGGTGCTACCTTTTCTTTATCTTTCAAAAGTCGTTTAAAAACATCGTTTTTATACAAGCCAGGGCGGAATTTAATATATTGTTTTTGTAACCTCATTTAAAATAGATTGAAGATTTATTTAATTTTGGAATCTTTATAACTTAATGCGCATGGCATACCTTGTTGACTCGCTTTTCCTATCTTTGATCACACCTAAACTATTATACTGATTTATTTACCGTCTTTTACTATTAATTATATTAAGTTGGGAATCATACATCATAATAAATAATACAATAATATTATTATTATACTATAGAGCGCTAAAGATGTTGTCCGATCTCCTAGGACTATCTTTATCTCGTATATATACAAATTAACAAGGACAAAAAGTTCCCCTTATTATAATTAACCGACTACAAAAAGGAGGAGGTTTCTCAATTCAACCGTTTAAATATATATTTTATTGATAGACTTTCTTATCATCTAACTGCCTCAAAATCGCCTAAAATATCAAAGTGATGCTCAAGTTTAATGATGCTTTAGTGGTGTTATTCTTATTTATAATCCAATGAATGTCAGACCAATGTAAGGTGGTTCAGAAACTGGTTTATTGTCACGAATGTTTAAGGTGTCTTTCTCCAATTCGAAACCTAGATTTAATATATTGCCTATATTCCAAAATCGTAAATTATATTTTAATAGAACTGCATAACTTCAGTGTTGTTTACAATCTTGTTGATATGACTAATACGTAGGTAGGTACGTAGGTACACGTGGATACCCCACAAAGGGTGGGGAAATCACTGGATGGGCACGAGGAACCGACCACGGATTCTCTCTAAAACTGACGTACTGAGGGGAATATTAATATAAAATTTCATAAGAATGTTATTGTATGTGATACTTGTGAGCAATAAAGGCATCTTTGAAATTTATTCTCTAAAAGCATAAAATGAGGGATGGAAATTTGTATGATAATAGGTTCTAGGTAGCTACGACGTGCAGTAATGCCTGGGGTTACGGCGTATTTTAATATCACGGGACCGGGGTTTTAAAAATGTTAATACAGATTCACATTTATGAGCTTATGCCCGCGGCTTCGCCCGCGTGGAAAGAGCAACATACATATTTTTGCCTTTATCATATTAGAGCTTTGAATCTTTCGGGATTCAAATGTATTCTATGTCTTAATCCTGGATATAAGCATCACCATTTTAGTAAAACGGCATTTTTTTCTGTCGTAAAAATGATTTATTTTTTCAATAAAAAGTATCCTATGTTACTTCTAACACCTCCAAGAATATGTGTACAAAGTTTTATGATGATCGGTTAAGTAGTTTTTACGTGAAAGCGTAACAAACAAAATTACATTCACATTTATAATGTTAGTAAGGATAGCTAAGCAAGTTGTATTCCAAATTTAAAGCAAATCCGTTCACATTTATCGCGCGGTTCGGTAACAAACATCCGTATGAACTTTCGCGTGAATAACATTTGTAGGAAGTTCAATCGATTCAGCAGGGCATCGATCGACTGACCATCACTCCGTTCATAGCCCTACAGTTAACCATAATCGAGGCTCGCCTAAACAAACCATCAATATTGAAAGTGTGACAACATTAATTCCATGCCAAGTTACGTAAAACAATGACAGCACAAATCGTAAACACAGCAACCATTTTAAAATATTCTAATTATATGAAAGAATTATGAACTTTTACTTTTAAGACTTAAAATGTAGATTTATTAATTTAAATATGCTGATATAATTATGCAACTTTACTCAAAATGAGAACTAGAAATGAACATATATACAAGAATAAAAATAGTTAAAATTCATGTAATTGATGAATTATGTAAAATTTTACTATATTCGTCATGGTGTAGCGGTTCTCGGTTCACAAGGAGTGCTCCATGAGAAACTGAGAAATAATTTAAAAATGTATCCAGTCTTGCTAATAGACAGTGATAGTCTTACCATTTATCACGTTGGCACATAAATATATGTATATGGTAATACTTATACAAAAATGCTTATCAGTAAATTTGTACGTATCTATGAGAGAAATACCTTGTTGTTGTTGTTAGCCTGGTACATTCCACTGTTGGGAAAAGGCTGAATTCCATGTGTTTTCGTCCAACGCTAGTGTTTCCGCGTCCACTGATGTGTTGTCCAAGTCTTGTCACCATCTCCTTATATAATAATACCAAAGTATTCAATTTATTAAAAACAAATGTATAAGCTTAGCCGGGAAATACACAGTAAAGAGGTAGGAGTACTGACCTCGTTAGTTTCATTAAAGCAGACATAGTGGAACATTACCACCTAACTGTTTTCCTCTATGGATGAATGCTCTTGAAGCGAGGGGCAACAAATATCCACGAGAGCGCAGAGCGGACATTGCACGTTTAAAACGTTAGAAACTAAAGTTAAACGTAAAAAGGGCATATTACTTTCTAGCTCCCTGGTAGTCGACTCCGTAGAAGTGGTCAACTACCAACAAGACTGGGATAAACCACAGTATTTATTAGTTTTTTGTGAAAAGTGGTTGCAATTACACCTACAGCGACCTTTATGGGAAATTATCTGAATATACTTTTACTTAACTAAAAACATTGTTTCATTTGCTTTTACTCTGTAATTACCTTTGTAAAAGATAAATCAATAATATATATGTTCATTTAATTCCAGTACCATTGACTGTACACCAACTTTACATAACATGCAACTTCATCACTGGACGTATAATAATTTATGTACGACATCCATCTAGTTATTCACAATGAAAATCACTTGGCGCGTGTATAAACCCTTAGGAATTTCTAGACTTTCGACTTGATAGCTTAGCCAAAGCGATAAAAGCTTTTTCCTAATAAATTATAGCTATTATCATACCCGCCTCCTGGCATAATTATATTTATTCACATTCAGGCTGAAAGTCCACTTATTGCTAAAAAGTTTTGCGAAGGTTTTCTCCCGGGATTAACACCTATACCGATATCCCATATAACCGGGCTTTGTATATTTGACCTTTTGTCCGTTCATACTTTTAATCGTTTCGATAATCGATAGGGGCAGGAATTTCATATATTAGCCGTGCTTGAACTGAAATATTTTCAGGTAAAATTCTTCGTATTGGAATGTTTTTTTAACCTAATCAAAGTATATAAGAGGGTTTTCAGTGAATTCCTGCGACGTAAAGAAATATGACAATGAAATCTGCTGATCTACTAGAATATTATAATCTGTTATTTCTCATTACTTGTGGAGTGAACAGACCGGTAACTATAAAGGCGCTGATCTGGTCACAAGCACACACATGCACATTACCATAAGAAGATTTACAGTACACTTTACTCAAACAAATGTATAATGGCATCACTTCGAATCCCTTAACCTCGACCATCACATAAAATAGAGATTATAAAAAGTAGGCAACTTACATTGTTACTTTATCACATTCACCGCAACACGTATGCCTTACTTTGTTATTCCATCACTTCCCATTAAGTTACCCATAATAATATCATACATTATTATTATCATAAACCTTTCCCAATAACCAGACTACTCCAACCATTGGTTTCTCAGACAAGCACGTTAAAATAAACCAACTTTTTAGTGTTAACTATAGTCATCTGTCCTATCAATACCTATTGCACGATGACACTTGCAAAATAGCAGCAATACCTGTGATCACTCCATTCCAGTTATTTTTCGATATAATATCCGCACGCCTTCCCACAGGGGTCCCCGTAGCAGAGGTGTATAGGTAGCACCCGCTAGAGATATAATATTATAAGTGCCAACGTGATAGATTGCGAGTCCAGTTTGCCATCATTGCCTTGCAAGCAACTAACTACTCGAACCACTCGGCCACCACGACTCATATCAGCACTTATTTTCTGAGGCAGATGGTTGGTTATAAGGATTAAATATCCGGGGTAAGCTTTCTCTATTCCAGATTCTATTCGAAACTATATGTTTTACGCTACGGTGTGAACCGAGCAGCCGTTTCAACGTGAAAGGATAACAATACTCAACTTTCGCATGTATAAACCCACTGAAGATTTTTAGAGTCGGCACTGCACGGGTAGATGTTGCAAGCGTCTCTCTCTAGGCGGTGGCCCCAGCTTACCATCAGCCGAGCCGAATGGTTGTTTGACACCTAACTACCGTAGCCGTTACTTATTTAGTACGTAGATAAGTAACGGCTCAACAACACGTCTGCTCTGATACCACAGATAAAGTGGGTCATAATTTTATTATATTACCTGAACGGCACACTTTTGAGTTTTAATGACGGTTCGAGTTATAATTTATCGATCTCCCATAACGTTTTTCAAATTATAATATAATAGCTTAACTCACAAAATTTTGAACGTGTTTTCAATCAATAATAAACGGTTTGGAAAGGAACTAGAATTGGGCCCGCCCATTATTTTCCAAAAACAATTTCCATCCGGACCGTTATAATCATTATGCAAATCCAAGAAAAGGTTTAATCAAAACAAGGTTACACACATTACTAAAGAATTTCAAGTCATTTTTATATACTTAAGCTATCTGGGGGAGCTAATATGAAAAAGGTACATACAATACTATAGTTAATGTGCGAGCTACTGCTCTTATTACTTACGTTAATTATAATATAATATATCCTCACGTCTTCTCACAAGGGTTCCCGAAGGGGTTGGCAGAGGTGTATAGGTAATACCCTCACACCCACTTTCCGCCAGAGGTATATTAGGTGCCAACGTGACAGATGGCGAGTCCATCGCCGTTACTCAAGCACGACTATACATACGCCTTTGAATTTCTTCTCAGACGTATGCAGGTTTCCTTTCGATATTTTCCTTCACCGTTCAGCTCGTGCTGTGACTAATCACTGTACTTAAGTTCAGAAAAACTCATTGTACGTTATAAAACCATAATTAACTCATACGTTAATTATGTTTTTTATATATTTAATTATATAAAAAAAATGTGTTTACACGTTTGTGTTGTGTTCTGGGGACGCCAGGAAGCAACCCTTGGCCTGAATATAAATAAAGAAGAAACCTATCGCAATTAGATTTTCGTGGCATTGCAATGCATATTGAGTACTTAGGATTAGCTATCTCTATCTCTATTTTGACAGTGACTTTACATTTGACAGAGTATCTGTCACTGCCAAATGTCAATTCACCACGCTATGGCCGTCTATCAGACACGACCTTACCTACAAATGGAACCATCACGCGAATTCCATCACAGAGTAGGCAGTAAGAGAAGATAAGCAGTTCTCTCTAGACTTACAGAACACATTCATCTTATATGAATGACTGTTCCTATCCTACTTACTACTTCAACGTATAAAACACACCTATGAAGATACATACATATATATTTACGTTCGGTGGCTCTTAACATGCGGTCCGCGTTACTGAGCCTCTTTGTGATTCTACGAACCCATACTTTCATAAGCTTTTGAATAGAAAATTAATGTTATTCAATACAACCTCAGATAAGTCTGGGAGGGATGAAAAAAACATCTCAATTGTATAATATTATTTACAACAAAATAAATGATTTATTATTTGCAGTGCTGCTATATTGCATTAAATAAACATATTGTTATAAATAAATATAATAATAATAATAGTAATAAATAATATTATTTTATTATAAATTATAGATTTATCAGAGCCGTGGTGGCCGAGTGGTTCGAGCAGTTGCCTGCGACGCAAAGGTCGCAAGTTCGAATCCCGACTGTACCAATGAGTTTTTCTGAACTTAAGTACAGTGATTAGTCACACCACGAGATTTACGGTGAAGGAAAAACATCGAGAGGAAACCTGCATACGTCGGAGAAGAAATTCAAAGGCGTATGTATAGTCGTGCTGGAGTAACGGCGATGGACTCGCCATCTGTCACGTTGGCACCTAATATACCTCTGGCGGAAAGTGGGTGTGTGGGTATTACCTATACACCTCTGCCTACCCCTTCGGGGACCCTTGTGGGAAGGCGTGAGGATATATTATATATATATATTATTATATAGAAATGCCCAGGTGAAGCTATCTAAAAAAGGTAGAAGTACGAAAAAGAAGAGCGTTTGTCTTTGCTTGCCCTTTGCTTATATCCCTTTCAAAAGCTCTTTATACATGCTCTGCCCACCCTTTGAGGCACGATGTACATATTTTATACTTGCAGACTGTACCAAACAAAATGCCACATTCGCTTATTAACAAAAACGTGTGAGAGTTAATTAGAAAATTAGCTAAAGTGATCCATAATAATAATGTGTTTAATTGAACAAAGTTCCATTTGAACTTCACACATTGTTCAGTATGAGTTTGTTGCTATTGCTCGGGCTTACGTTCGGCGTCGGCGTCAGCGATGGTAATTTTGAAGTAAGTATATATATATACATATATATATACTATATGTATGTACTGTATTTTCCTGCTAGAATCGTTTTAGCCGCTATGCCGTGAAAGAGCATCATACATTATAATATAAGAACTTAAATTTTTTCAGTATTAAATAAAACAAAAAAGTAGCCTATGTCCTATTCCTAGGTATAAGCTATCACCATTTCAACTTTCAGCCAAATCGGTTCAGCCGTTTGGCCGTGAAAGAACCGCAAACATCCAAACTTACAAACTTTCACATTTATAATAGGAGGCAGAGGAAGGCCACGTTCCAACTACCTGGATCAAATAGATCGGACTCTGAAGGACGGGAACGTTAAGAGTACTCGAAACCGACGAGCATGTATGAAGAGACTGATGAATGTGGACGAAGCGAAAGAGGTATGTAAGTCTAGAGAGAACTGGCGCTCTATACTCTCTGCCTACCCCGTTAGGGACTTGGCGTGATGATATGTATGTATGTACATTTATAATATTAGTAAGATAAGATTTACTACACACATTCTCATCGCCGTTGTTTTTACGACACGACTTATATACGCCTTTGAATTTCAAACGTATGCAGGTTTCCTCTCGATGTCACGAGGAGAAGGAAAACATATACATAGTAGACTATATACTAGTACGTAACTATACAGTAGATATTGTCTTAAACATAAATTCGCCGTGGTGGCCGAGTGGTTCGAGCAGTTGCCTGCGACGCAAAGGTCGCAAGTTCGAATCCCGACTGTACCAATGAGTTTTTCTGAACTTAAGTACAGTGCAGATTAGTCACACCCGAGCTTTACGGTGAAGGAAAACATCGAGAGGAAAACCGTATACGTCTGGAGAAGAAATTCAAAAGGCGTATGTATAGTCGGGCTTGAGTAACGGCGATGGACTCGCCATCTGTCACGTTGGCACCTAATATACCTCTGGCGGAAAGTGGGTGTGTGGGTATTACCTATACACCTCTGCCTATCCCTTCGGGGACCCTTGTGGGAAGGCGTGATTTTTTTTTATTCCTATGTTTTTCTGGTTTATATGCGTAACCTGTGTTCCTATGAAGCTAGTACTCATTTGTTTATGAGTGTGAAGTTTATGTGTTTGAATCATCTTGTGTAGCGAACGACGCATCATCAACGTCGGTCGGTCTTCTTCCTCTGACCGAGTCACGTCACTTTGCAGGTCGATGGAAAGGAATCGTTGAAAATTAAATTCGGGAAGCCTGGCCAATGGACTCCCCATCCGAGTCAGATAGCAAAGTGGCAGGCTTACCTTAAAACTATGGAACGAGACTACGCGAAACTATTTCGAGATCCCAGTACGTAAAATAAACAAAATGTATGAACGAAATTGAATGGAATATTCTAACCAATTAAATAGCCGCGGTGGCCGTTCGAATCTCAACTGTACCAATACCATTTTTTAGCCAAGTACAGTGATACACCACGAAATTTACGGTGAAGGAAAGTTTGAGAAGAATTTCAAAGAGATTTAATATAGTATTAGTACTTGAGAAACGGTGATCGATCGACTCGCCATCTGTCACGTCGTTTTATCGAATTATGAATCGTTTATGGGAAGGCGTGAAGATATAAAATCAATAATATTGTAAATGTTACAAGTTTTATATGTAATCCAATTTTATTTGGACAACAAATCCAAGGTCTGGCTGACAGGGACAGACACCTGAAAATCGAGTTGCTTTGCCCAGCTGTGGGATATACCACGCGTACAGTATTGCTTACCATCAGGCGGACCGCATGCTTGTTTACCACCCAAGTGGTATAAAAAAAAAAAAAAAACTAAATTTGAAATGCTATTTACAAAACATGTTTTTACGTATAGAAGGCACAGGCGGCTTTGATCCTCCGCCGTGGGCGAAGTTCGAGAAAGCTTATGGCAAGCCCGATTATTGCTTCCTGCCGCCTGCGCCCGGCAACTGTCAAGATGTTGATCTTAAAATACAAGAAGACCGGTATGTAGTCTGAATGAATTGTTACATTAATATAAGCACCCATCATGCCGTGGAAAAACATCCGTTGAGGATTTTCCCAGAGAGGCCTGTAGTTCATCAAGAAGAGTATGAAAGTGTATTATTATGGTACTAGCTGTGCCCGCGACTTCGTCGGCGTGGACGGCTTTTTTATCTTTCGTAAAAATGTTTTTTTTTTCAATAAAAAGTATCCTATGTTACTTTTAATACCTCCAAGAATATGTGTACAAAGTTTTATGATGATCGGTTAAGTAGTTTTTACGTGAAAGCGTAACAAACAAACTAACATTCACATTTATAATATTAGTAAGTATATGTACCGTGTAAAATAATCGCTTTTTACAAGGAACATATACCAAAATTACATTTTCAATTTTTGTAATAATCTGTGTGTTTGTTCAGGCTATCTATATCTCTGAAACGGCTGGACCGATGGGACTTTCACTGGCAGGTAGCTGATGTAAAATAGAGTAACATAGGCAACTTTTTTAGAACATGAAAAATTTTTTTTGTTCCTCGCGGACTAAGCTAGCATTAAAATTCCCTTTCAGTTGGGGCTACAATCCATTCAAGAACGTATGCGAGGTGTTCAAGTTTTCGGGTTGCGACGGGAATGCCAACAATTTTATGACGAAGAAAATTTGCGAGCGAGGCTGTAAAAAACTGCCTAAAACGTGTTGTAACGAGGGCATAGCAGCTCTAAACCGCCAGAAAAAAAAGAACAAAAACAAGGGTTGATGGTGTGTGTGTCTGTCACACGTCAGAACGCGAGGAAAGGCGACGCTGTTAAACGAAACGTTTTATAAATAGTATAATATTTTTATTAGGTAGATAGTATATATATAGTAGATAACGTTCCGTTAATTTTTAGAACGGGTACATATGTATCTATACATAGCGCCATAGACGAAGACGCGCCCCACCAATTTCTAGTCGAGGGGGTCGCGGGATGCGGTAATTATGGTCCGAGTCTATTTATTATAGTGTGCGGGGGTGACTAATAAGTAATCAGTGTGCACCGACTATCGATAATACTTAAAAATTAGTGGAAGATTGCATACTTCACTATAAACTATAGGGAAGAATAGTGAGGCGCGTCTTATTGGATGGCACTATCTATACACTCAGACGTGTTTAAAAAAAATGTTTGAAAATACATACATGTCATCACGCTGAGTCCCTAACGGGGTAGGCAGAGAGTATAGAGCGCCAGTTCTCTCTAGACTTACATACCTCTTTCGCTTTGCCCACATTAATCAGTCTCTTCATACATGCTCGTCGGTTTCGAGTACTGTTTGAAAATATACCTACATTTATACATACCTACGCCTCTTATTTAATCTTATTATTATAGGTGGCTATCCTGTTTCTCTTCGTGGCTCAATAAAGGGTCCTCCCCTTTATTGAAAGCTTGTGACAATTTTACCACACAAATTTACCTAGCCCCAAATTAGCTTGTACTATGGTAACTAGGCAACAATATCATATATACTTATATAGATAGATAAACCTACCTATACACCTCTGCCAACCGCTTTGAAGACCTTTGTGGGATGGCGTGAGGATAACGCCATCCCACAAAGGTCTTCAGCGGTAGGCAGAGGTGTATAGGTAGTACCCATACACCCACTTTCCGCCAGAGATATATTTTAGGTGCCAACGTGTTAGTAACGGTCCAGTAACGGCGATGGACTCCCCATGTCCATCGCCGTTACTGGAGCACGACTATATATACGCATGAATTGCTTCTCAAACGTATGCAGGTTTCCTCTCGATGTTTTTCTTCACCGTAAAGCTCGTGGTGTGCCTAATCACTGTAACTACTGAAGTTCAGAAAATCTCATTGGTACAGTCGAGATTCGAACTTGCGATCTTTGTGTCGCAGGAAACTACTCGAACCACTCGGCCACCACGGCTTTTTTATATCTATATAAATATTTATAATAAAACAGAACGCACGCCGTGTGCCACCCCGCGCGGTGTCTCCCCCCTCCCTGCGTGTCATGCGACATTACGTCTTAACGACGTTAACAAACCTGAATGTGGTAAGTTGTTGGTGTGTCTTAAAACAAATAAATAAATTACTGGAAACAGCTTTATAATAAAAATAATAAGCAAATATTAATGTTAGTCCTCGTCCTCGTCTTCATCTTCATCTTTCTCCTTGGGCTCCTCGACTTCAGGCTGAGAAATAATTTACAGAATAATATGTAGAGAGAAATAATACAAAATTAAATACTCATTCATCAGAGCCGTGATGGCCGATTGGTTTGTGCAGTTGCCTGCAACACAAAGATTGCAAGCTCGAATCCCGACTGTACCAATGAGTTTCTGGACTTATTAAATACATTAATTAGTCACACCACGAGCTTTACGGTATAGGAAAACATCGAGAGGAAACCTGCATACGTTTGAAA
Source organism: Drepana arcuata (assembly GCA_016069955.1). Classification (NCBI taxonomy): domain Eukaryota; kingdom Metazoa; phylum Arthropoda; class Insecta; order Lepidoptera; family Drepanidae; genus Drepana; species Drepana arcuata. The sequence continues at coordinate 20,169 of JACCPG010006847.1, read as the reverse complement.
AGAAATTCAAAAGCGTATGTATAGACGGCGATGGACCCGCCATCTGTCCGTTGGAACCTAAAATGTATCTCCGGCAAAAAGCCATCACTGCCTGCCCCTTCGAGTATCATTGTTAGGAGTGGAAAAATATACATATAACTATGATACTCTTTAAAGTAAGTGTAGCGCGTGCTATAGGTATATTGTTGTCCTAGTCCCACGATATATATTATTAGGTATAGTGTTAGACTAGGGTATTCCTGAAAAAATATTATTCTCGTATCATGCTTATGATTAGTGGGATAAACACACCACATACCTCAGGCTCAGGCTCTGCGGCTACTTCAGCAACCTGAAAAATGATATTTATTTAATTGACAAGTAAAAAAGAGGCATTAAAACAGAAGATTGCAGGTAAACTAATGCAAATGCTTCCTTCACTTATAATATAATATATCATCACGCCTTCCCACAAGGGTCCCCGAAGGGGTAGGCAGAGGTGTATAGGTAATACCCACACACCCACTTTCCGCCAGAGGTATATTAGGTGCCAACGAGACAGATGGCGAGTCCATCGCCGTTCCTCAAGCACGACTATACATACGCCTTTGAATTTCTTCTCAGACGTATGCAGGTTTCCTCTCGATGTTTTCCTTCACCGTAAAGCTCGTCAAAGCTCAAGTGTGACTAATCACTGTACTTAAGTTCAGAAAAACTCATTGGTACAGTCGGGATTCGAACTTGCGACCTTTGCGTCGCAGGCAACTGCTCGAACCACTCGGCCACCACGGCTCTTTATGTAATTTAAAACTTTTCATAATTACCGTACATGTTACATTACACGTAATCGGGTTACTACGAATCCTGGTGACACAGGATCAACGACCGCATGCATCGTAACAGTGGGTTAATGAAGGTATGAATATATATATATATATATGAAAGGTAAGGCTGATTTAGTAATATGCGCCAAGTGACCTGCCTCCTTGCATGCCATGCTTCACTTAAACGGAATTTGTAACTCGAAACGGATAAAATATGGCACAGGGATAGATAATAGCTAGATTAATACTTATGACATCTCTTATTCAAGGAAATATAAGCCAAAACCGTGGGACATGTCATAGGACATACAAAATCTGTTAACTCAACTATAACTTACCACTTCTTCTTCCTCTTTGAGGCTCTCCTCCTCTTGGTAGTCGTCCCCGTAGCCCACTGGGAACATGACGAGGCAGTCTCGCTCGCCGGAGGTGACGTCACTGCTGATGTAGCATGGGTTCAGGCCCGCCAGCTGCAGCAGCGCCAGGCTGCGCTTGCGGGACACCATTACCGCGATGCGATCTTTGCTACAAATATTACATATATCCATTTTAGCATCGCGGAAGTTTGTCTACCAACCTAACAAAACTTCCTTATTTACCGATTGGTTTTATTTCTTCGAAAAATGTGCGGCGTCACGATATTAGATCGAATCCGCAATGAAGAGATTCGCAAATCAACTGGCGTGAATGAGGGCGTGATTGTAAAGATGAAGAAAGGCATGTTACGTTGGTTTGGACACATAGAAAGGATGAGTGAAGAAAGATTGAAACAGATATACAAAGCAAAAGTGTGTGCAAGAAGAGGCAGAGGAAGGCCACGTTCCAACTACCTGGATCAAATAGATCGGACTCTGAAGGACGGGAACGTTGAGTACTCGAAACCGACGAGCATGTATGAAGAGACTGATGAATGTGGACGAAGCGAAAGAGGTATGTAAGTCTAGAGAGAACTGGCGCTCTATACTCTCTGCCTACCCCGTTAGGGACTCGGCGTGATGATATGTATGTATGGTTTTATTTCCTTCGGTTGTACCAATGTTACATACGAATACATCATACGTCAGGTAACAAAATGCTGCTTCTTATGACGTACAGGGAGATCAAAGAGATTGCCCTTGACAAAAGCCGATGGGACTGAAATTGTACCAGAGACGCTGACAAGAGCCCAGCTCTTAAATTAATGATGATATATTATAACCTTAAAGTGTTCACGGAGGACGTAGACAGAGTAGAGCGCCAATACTCTCTGGACTTACTTACATAAATATGTCCATTAAATTATAATACAAGTACATTAGAGAGCCGTGTTGGCCGAGTGGTTCGAGCAGTTGCCTGCGACGTAAAGGTCGCAAGTTCGAATCCCGACTGTACCAATGAGTTTTTCTGAACTTAAGTACCGTGATTAGTCACAACACGAGCTTTACGGTGAAGTAAAACATCGAGAGGAAACCTGCATACGTCTGAGAAGAAATTCAAAGGCGTATGTATAGTCTTGCTAGAGTAACGGCGATGGACTCGCCATCTGTCACGTTGGCACCTAATATACCTCTGGCGGAAAGTGGGTGTGTGGGTATTACCTATACACCTCTGCCTACCCCCTCGGGGACCCTTGTGGGAAGGCGTGAGGATACAAGTACATTAAATTAATGTAGGTAATAATAACGTTATAATGATAGATGGAGTCTGTCGCCATACCTGCGCTGTCACATGCATCTATGAATTTCCCGATTTCCTTCACCATAAAGCTTGTGGTGCGAAAAACTTGTATACAAATGTATGTAAATAGTGAGATATTACATTTAAATGAGCTAGTTACGTACTGTTTCCTCAGCCTCTCCATCTTGTCATACTGCTTCACTGTATACGCTATATGCTCCGCTGTGGTAGGAGTGTCGCCGACGAATATACCTTTCTGACGACATCAAATGTGCAAATTAATATAAGACTAGCCGCGCCCCGCGGATTCGCCCGCGTACATTTTATTTTTTATTAGAATATTTTTTATGGAATAAAACAAATCCTATGTTTTAGCTTAGTCCACCTAACAATTCAAATGTTACCTAATTTCGTTGAGTAGTTTTTGCGTGAAAGAGGAACAACAAAAAATAATAAAACTTGCTTCACGGGTTTATACATACATATAATAATAAAAAAAATTATATTAAAAACCTTGGGACAATTCCACACAAATTGACATAGCCCCAAATTAAGCAAAGCTTGTGTTATTGGAAGTAGGCAACGATATATTTACTTACATATATAAATATACATATGCATAGATACCTATTCATAGGACATACAAAACTGTGTTCATCACACAATTGTATAACACATCCCTGCCGTCAGCAGGAATCGTACCCGAGACCACAAGTTTCGCAGTCAGTAACTCGAGGCCGCTATAGAGTCTAGATATACCTATATATAAATGTATGGCAATAGTTTGTAATTCTCCCACGCTTATTACTTACTGCCAGCATCTCGTCGGGGTACTGGTTCATGATCTCCTGGACTTCATGCCGCTTCTCAATGTGGAACATGACGAGCACGTGGGGCGGTAGGAACTCTGACTCTATCGGCGCCAGCTCTTGTACTATCTAAAAATATTTGTGCCTGACAACTACACACGCGCCAGGAAACACAGGCTCTTTTCCATATCGGCTTGTCGTAGTAAGTCGCGATCATACTCTCCCGTCCCTCGCACTCTCTCTGCGTTCAATGATCTCTTGGAGTCCAACTCTGACACAAAAATCGCAAGTTCGAATCCCGACTGTACCAATAAGTTTTTCTTAACTTAAGTACAGTGATTAGTCACACCACGAGCTTTACGGTGAAGGAAAACATCGAGAGGAAACCTCCATACGTCTGAGAAGAAATTCTAAGGCGTATGTATAGTCGTGCTTGAGGAACGGCTATGGACTCGCCATCTGTCACGTTGGCACCTAATATACCTCTGGCGGAAAGTGGGTGTGTGGGTATTACCTATACACCTCTGCCTATCCCTTCGGGGACCCTTGTGGGAAGGCGTGAGGATTAATACCTCACTAAGGTACACCCAAGATTCAGGGTCAGCAGCGCGCGACCGCTACCCCTCATGTTGCAAGCGTCCATAGGCGACGGTAGCCACTTACCATTAGGGGGCACGCAAGTTTGTTTGCCTCCCTTGTATAAGTATGTAGAAAATAAAACTTCTCCGGCAACGCTTAATCATATCCTCACGCCTTCCCACAAGGGTCCCCGGTGTATATATAGATTGTATCCACACATCCACTTTCGGCCGAATATATTTCTTCCCTTGCCTTCATTTAAAAATATCAGGTCGATATGTATTTCATTTTGTTGCCAATATGTTTATAATTATTATATGGATTTTAAAACACAAAATTAAAGTCGTATGCACTAAGACGTATAAGATACTTCTTTCTTTTTCGTTCTTGTCGTTCTTCTCTTCGGTCTTCTCTTCGTTCTTAAAGCCCTAAATATTCTACTTACTTTTGGATAGAAGTAGGCCAGACCGCAAGCCTTAGCCAGTTCATTGGCTGGCGTGTACAGCCCCGGCACGAATAGACCTCCTGGCGGTATGTACTCCTCTCCTTCTACTGACACATCCGAGTGGAACTCCTCTTCCTCTTCCACCTTCTCTTCTTCCTCCGCTACTGGCGGCTAAGACATCATAACAACATGCCATAAAACATAATTACCCGACTGCTCGACTGAACGCAATAAGCTCAAGAATGACTAAACGGATTTCGATGCGGTTTTTATCGTCATTTAAATGGGCGGGAGCTTATTTTAGCATTAGCATGCTATAAAGCTGCATGCTAATGCTAAAATAAGCTCCCGCCTTTTAGCATGATATAAAGCTGGGCTGGTGCAGTTTCATTTGCTGTCCAGCGCAACAACACGCCTTCCCACAAGGGACTTCGAAGGAGTGGGCAGAGTAGGTATGTAGGTAGTAGTTATACGTAGGTTCATATGCACTTTCCGCCGGAGATATATTTTTCGCATCTTTAGACGTTACTCAAGCACGACTTAAGATGCGCCTCTTAATTTCTTCTCAAACGTATGCAGGTTTCCTCTCTAGATGGCAAATCCTTGCATAACATAAAATGAAGTCCCTTCCGGTGTCTGTTCGCTTGGATCTTTCGAACTTTTTAACAGATTTTAATGTAGTATTCAGCAATAGAAAGAGTGATTCAAGAGGTATGTTAATAAGAATACTTAGAATAGAAAAGCCGAAAAATCTAAGATTTGTAGTGTGATGTTGTAACAAACATATTTTTGTGCGCTTAAATCGCAAACGCTGGCTAAGTCTTACGAGATAGATCAAATTAATGTAATACGCAATTGTATATCTTAAAACGATCAATTAATAAGTCCGCGATGGTATATTCATATATAGTACACGGATGACCGAGCTTAGCTCGGTATTTTTCAGATTTATATTTTTTCGTACGAATGACATACTTATGACAACCAAACACTCATTGGCTTAAAGTTTGTTGCTTAGCAACGCTTTATCAGTGGGGAAATTCATATACTAATGAAATTGTAGGAGATTTTCAATGCCTAAAAACACGGATAAAACGACTTTTTTTTTAATGAAACCTAGCTAGATCGATTTATCGCCCCCGAAATCTCCCCCTTACCAAATTTCATGAAAATCGTTGGAGCCGTTTCCCAGATTCAGATTATATATATAGATATATACAAGAATTGCTCGTTTAAAGGTATAGGGATATATAGGGATATTTTTTTTTATACAACAAGAGTGGCAAACAAGCATACGGCCCATCTGATGGGAAACGGTTACCGCAGCCTATTTACGCTCACGATACTGAAGTATCACTTGCGTGTTGCCACTCTGTGTTCGGAGAGTTATAGTGTGTTGGCAGCATAATGGGTTTAATCCCTCTGCTTCCAACACAATGTAACAATCCTCCCCCCTCCCCAAGGAGCTCATTACTGAAAACCTTATTCACCGCGTAGAAGCACAACACAAAAAATTATGTTATTTGGCTACAGACTATCTCTAAAGGATATTTTCTTTATGAATTTTTATCTTTTGCATATTATAGTTTTATATTATTTATATTATTAGTATCTACTTTGCACCCGTGCGAAGCCGGGGCGGGTCGCCACTAATATAATATTACAATTTAGAATCACTTCTCATACCTCTTCAGTTAGTTCTCCCTCCTCTTTTTCTTCTTCCTCCTCCCCCTCCACTTCTGGTTCCGGTTCCGGGTCCGCAGGTAACTGATAAAATATACTTATTTCTGTATATGTTAGAGGAAAATATATTAGATTTTTGGGGTAGGTAAAATATACTACATCTTCTACATTCACAACAATGAGAGGGTAAGCAGAGGCTTACTAGCACCCTCTTTTTGATAGGATATACATTTGGGTGTCAACGCGGCAGACAACATCAACTCCGCATCATCACTACACCTGTACACTGTACCTACTATTCGTATGTATTTAAAATGGAAACGTACACAAATTTGCAAAGGCTTGACTCATTGTCATGAACGAGAAAACGAAATTATTTCGCAGCGCACATATTATTATTACACAACTGAGATTACAAAAAAAAATAAAAAAAATTGTACGGCTACGAAAAATAGCCCCGTAAAAATAATAGCGCCAAACATTTTGTCCAAAGCTTTTTTTTCGTATAGTAAGCATCGCCCTATTGTCGGGCCTACGCTGTTCCCCCACACTTAAGTACTAATACTGTAACATAATAACATTGTTATTGTATACCAAATAATTTCAAAAGAGTAACCATGGAGTTTCTTGCCGGTTCTTCTCCATGGAAACGACCAACCCGAACCATGCACCTTTTTCGACGTTTTATGTGTGCCTATGTGAAATAAAATATTTTTATTTTGAATGATTGCAACAAAAGCCATACCCCAGCTTGTATGCGAGCCATCCTCTCCTCTTCCATCCGTTGCTTCTCGGCCCTCAGGCGGTCCTCCTCGGCCTCTCGCGCGATGCGGGCTTGCTCCGAGGCCAGGCGCTCTCTCTCCTCCTGCTCCTGGCGCTGTGACGTCAAAGCCGGTCAATACACTTACTATATTCACACATGCATACATAGCCGTGTTTCTCACGAGGTAGGCAGAACGAGTAGAGCACCAGTTCGTTCTAGACTTACCTACAAAACATGTTTATCTATATATATATAGGAGATCCCATTTTTTAACTGACTCATCACGAAATCTCAGAAACTGTAAGGCCGATTGACTTGAAATTTGGTAGGAGTATTCCTTACGCGGTGTAGAGGTCAGCTAAGAACGGATTTTATGAAATTCAACTTTTTTTTAAAAACACGTTTTTAACCATTGCCTCCATAGGGGGAGCAATAGTTGAAAAAGGTGTTTTTTTTTACTTTTTCACCCGGGCGAAGCTGGGCGGGACAGCTAGTATTGTATATTTACTTAATACTTGTCGTCTCAGCTTATTTGCGATGTAAGTTTTAAATCTGGAACACGATTGCAGCGCCACCTATGAGGTTCAATTTGGAGCGGTGAAATGAAGCAAATATTTGAATTCCATCTACATAGCACTTAAAATTCTGTTCCCTTCCACACAGTAATTCGACGCTCAGGTTCGTGGACTTTCTGTTAAGATTTTTCCTAGAGATTATAGCTTGGGAATTTCAAGAAGGATGTCGATATACTCGCGCTGCAAGCGTCCATAAGGGGCGGGAACCGCTTGCCTTATTATTATAAATGCTACTATTATAAAAAAGTTTGGGAGAATTGTGTATCTCTTTCACGTGAAAACTATAATTGTAAATATTTGATTACAATAACTACTTATTAACAAAAACTAGCTGGATCTGGAATAAACTACAAAAGTCAAATTTTACGCGGTCGTAACCGCGGGGCACAGATAGCAGTATAATTATAATGTATTTATAATCTACTCACCAATTTAGCCAGCTTGGCCTCGTAGCGGTCCCTCCTCACCTCCCTGTGAGTCTTGCTGATGGTGGCGTAGCGCTCGTACGCTGGTATCGGCGGCACCTGCTTTTCCGGCGGGACATCGTCTTTCGGTATTGGGATTTCCTCGTAGAGTGCATATCGCATTAGCTCTATTGGGAATAATTGGTTATTAGCTTTTACTTTTATAGTAAATCAAAAATATTTTATTTTTACGTCACAGCCACAGGGAACATTTTAATGAAAGTCACATGTATATTAGACATTAAATTACCGTTTCCAAGAAAAAACAGCGAAAAGAACTCTCCAGGTTTTATTTTTAAAATTTTCTTTTTACTCAACTCATTCGGCCATTATATATTTAAGTGCCAACGTGACACGCAGTCGAGCACGACCATAGATAATACTTTGAATTTCGTTTCATACGCATGCATGTTTCCTCTCAATGCTTTCATGTGTCAGTGGTTCGAGCAGTTGCCTGAGACACAAAGATCGCAAGTTCGAATCCCGACTGTACCAATTAGTTTTTCTGAACTAAGTACAGTGATGTTTGTTCCTCTTTCATGGCAAAATGACTGAGCCAACTTCGCTGAAAGTTGAAATGGAGATGGCATATATCCAGGATTAGCACATAGGCTACATTTGCATCCCGAATAATTAAAAAATTCAAAGTTCTTGTATTACAAAGTATGTTGCTATTTCACGGCATAGCGGCCGAACCGATTCTAGCAGGAAAATAAATAAGCTACTCTTTCGAAGTCCACCCGGTCGTAGCCGTGGGCACAAAAGCTAGTTTGTAATAAGGGCAATATAAAATCTTACGTATAAAGTCTCTGAAATCGGTGTCAAACATCTTGAAGAGCACGACCAGAGCCTCGCCCTTCATGAGCGCGTGGAGGCAGGCCTCGTTGGGATCAATGTCGCTCATGTACAGCGCCTCCCTAGCGCCGTGCTCGTCTAATATGAAGGTCTCTTTCGCACCCACCTGAATGCCTGTTATGAGAAGAGGAAGAACATATTTTACATAAGCACTGTAAGCCGCTGAAAAAAAGGAATCAGCTAAGATAAAAAAAAACAAAATTATTGCTACTCAACTTTGGATAGACGTGATCTCTGCTAATGAAGAAAGTTAGGGCACAAAGGATCTCCTGCTTCAATTGGGAATAGCCCATATGTAGCAACACAAGATCCATTGGACCGAATTTAAAAAATCACCATTAGAAAGCTAAATTTTTACCAGGTAACATCGGCAATATTATAGGTAAGATTAGAATTTTAGGTAAAAACTTTAATCGCGTTGAGCACTTTTTGGGTCAACAAAAATCATGGATCTCGCGTCATCGTCGCCACACATTTCCCATGAGCTATATAATTATATACTGTGTATATATGTACACATAGATATATATATATATATATATATATATACCTCTGTGCGCTATAAGTACGTTTTCAGTACGTCTTCTATCGGCAGTCCCCAGATTGCCCGCATTTGTTTATATTTTGTTTATTGGAAAAACGATCGACGAAATAAAATAATACGCGCGTGAAACCGTGTAGCACAACTAGAATCTACTACATCTCGAGGGGACTAGAGCTCTCCTCTCCCTGCCTTCACGAAGCCTGCTAGTTCACACTGACCAATCATATCCCACTTCTCGTAGAGATCATAATGCGCCTGGTGGCAGTGTGGCCAGAACAGTATGTAGTTGAGTCGCTTCACGTGCTCTGAAAGGCGCTCGTTGACGCGCTTCTTGCGAGCGGCTAGAGTGAGCGTCTTCAAACGATCCGCGGCTTCTTTGATCTCCTCTTCTATCTTTATATCATCCTCCATTTTTGCCTGTAAGTATTGATAATGCTTACATTTCTGTTACACATTTTCACCTATCTGTCTATAATATTAGGCATAAATAAGAATCGATGTATGTATATATTTATCCTCTATGCTCTCCAAAACTTTGATAAGATTGTGATGAAAATAGCTAGGCCCAAAAGCAAAAAGAAAAGCTATGTATATATGTATATATGGCATAATTACATTTCCATAGCATTGCAATGCCTGCCGAGTCAAACTATTATTTGACTGGCCCCTCGCCATGTCACATTAAGTGATCTTTTCACCTACTCCCTTGAGGATAGTGCTTTGGCGAAACTTATAGAAAGAGCTTGAGTTAAGTAGATATGGTACACACAGCTTCCTCTGGTAACATTTCTTCTATGTCCCTTTTTGGCCGTTCAACGCCAGTGTCGATCTCCCGCTGCATAAGCCCGAGTTCTTCTTCTATGATGCGACATAGCTCTATACCATTGGCACCGAACATGGCTCGGGTGAGCCTGCCACCCTGTAAGTTTAACTTTGAATCACCACACTTATCTTCAATGTAGCATAGCCAAGCATAGTGTTCTTGCAAACTGTAGTCATATCGGGAGGAACCTTGTTCTTATGATACAGTTAACATCTAGTTTGAGAACCAGGGGCCTTATTAGAAGGAATCTGGTCCTGAAGATTCAACTTAGGCCAAGTTTGGGAACCAGGGGCTTACTATAGTGTGTTATTGAAATTAGACAAGACGACCGTCTTTAAACTTAGAGGAGAGCCATCAGATGCCCTGGGCATATTACTAAATCACAAAATCATCATAAATTTTAAGAAGAGCTGGCCTCTTGTCGGCCTCTCTGATGCAGTCCCATCAATTTGCTTCTGTCCAGTGCCGAATCTTTGACCTTTCTATACGTCATTTGAGACACTTTACATTTGATCTGACATGTATTTTCTAGTATGTTCTCTTATCTAGATCTTCCTCTACCTCTCGTTACGAATTTGTTACACCTTGAGCTTTACGGCGAATGAAAACATCGAGAGGGAACCTGCATACATTTCGCTTGAGAAAGGCATCGATATAAAGGCTCTGTCACCTCGCCTTTGGGCCTCTCGTTTGGGGTATAGTATGTATGTAATATATAAATATGTATATATATATGGAACTATGATATTAATTATATTTACCATTATAAACAGGAACACTGGTTCGCTTTTGCCCTTGAATCGTGCAAGAGCGTCGATGTTGTCGGACATTGCCTAAAATTTACAAGTAAAATTTAACTCGAAGGACTAAGAAACTTTTGTACCTACATTGCTCGGGGCTTGCTAAAAGGGACTTTATGCCGATCGCACAAGACTGGTTCCACATTAAAGCGGAGGGTCATGCTGTTTAAATAATATGTGATGATACATCATACCTTAGCCATGGCGATCCTATCGTGGCCGATCTCAAGTTTACCCTTCCTAACGGCGTTACCAGTCGCTAGGCAGTAGCCACAGAATTCTGAATATACTTCCATACCTGAAACGACATATTTTCAGTTACTTTATAATACGTTTTCTTACGATAATTACCTTATAGGAAATGCGGTGGCCGAATGGTTCGAGTAGTTGCCAGCAACACATTTTTTTTATTGTTTTTAAAAGGCTTCTATCTGTTGTTTCTTTTATCTAGTACCTCATAGTTGATACTCGTGGCTGCCATTCGAAATATTGCAATTATCGTAGTTGACTCCCGACTGTACCAATGAGTTTTTCTGATGTTCAGTGATTAGTCACACTACGAGTTATACGGTGAAGGAAAACCGAGAGGAAACCTGCATACGTCTGAGAAGAAATTCAAAGGCGTAAGTATAGTCGTGCGTAAAATATAACTCTGATGGAAAGTAGGTGTGCGGGTACTTCTCATACACCTCTGCCTAACACGTCGGGGACCCTTGTGGGAACGCGTGAAGTGATATATATATATCTTGCTTGTCCATTGGCATGTGTTGCAATGCCACGCACATTTCATTGCATCGGTTGAACGGTGAATTAGTTCTGTATCGCCATCTAGCGAGTTTTTCTTCTTTCAGGCCAGGAACCATCGCAGCCGTCTCTAAAGTTTCATCGCAATTTGATGAATGATTTTGAAGCGCATATAGGACAAACATACATTGATTTTAGTTGGTTCTTAGAATATATATAGACAAACTAGCTGTACCCGCGACTTCGTCGGCGTGGACGGCTTTTTTATCTTGCGTAAAAAATATTTTTTTTCGATGAAAAGTGTCTTATGTTACTTCTAATACCTCCAAGAATATGTGTACGAAGTTTTATGGTGATCAGTTAAGCAGTTTTTGCGTGAAAGGGTCACAAACAAACTTACATTCACATTTATAATATTATAAGTAAGGATCGAAGAGAGCCGTGGTGGCCGAGTGGTTCGAGCAGTTGCCTGCGACGCAAAGGTCGCAAGTTCGAATCCCGACTGTACCTATGAGTTTTTCTGAACTTAAGTACAGTGATTAGTCACACCACGAGCTTTACGGTGAAGGAAAACATCGAGAGGAAACCTGCATACGTCTGAGAAGAAATTCAAAGGCGTATATATAGCCGTGCCTGAGTAACGGCGATGGACTCGCCATCTGTCACGTTGGCACCTAATATACCTCTGGCGGAAAGTGGGTGTGTGGGTATTACCTATACACAGGATATATTATTATTATTATAAGTAAGGATGGACTAACAAATCAATTGATGCGCATGATCTCGTATGTAGTCCGCGAATTCATCGTTAGTCTCAATATTGTCCTGGATGGATACCTGCCCCTTTCGGGCCATTCTTGTGCAATATTAAATTGAATATTAGGTTAACAGTGACGAACTTGAATCCCTTTCTAAATTATTTTGACACTTATCAAGTTTATTTGACGTATGCTGCCAGAAGAATTTCTTCTTTTTGATGATGACAGATGGGTCAAATATTTTTTTTACTTTGTAGGTATAATTTTAACTCGCACGTTTGCTCAAAACACATAGTGAGTAGAATTGTTCTACATAAGGATAAATTTGTAGCCAAAAAGCGCAAGTAGCAAGCTGGTGACATTATTTTTATTTACTAAAGCTATCAATGAAAAAAGGTCAGGTCAAGAGTACCCTAAACCGAAGAGCATATATGAAGAGAATAATGAAAGCACACGTAGCAAGTGGAAAGAAGTGGTATCTGCCTACCCCTACGGGAAAGAGGCGTGATTATACGTATGTATGTATGTATCAATGAGTAAAAAAATCATCAAAATGTGCATAGCATAAGAGATGGTTACTGTTACGCACGTGTTGGTCAGCTCGGCTCTCTAGTTCGAGAACCAGCAACGCTCCAAGCAGAGGTTCGAACATCCATTAGCTGTGTTTGCTCAGCACCTCAGAAGTGCATAGCTGGAAGCCTTGGTACTGCCATTTTTCGACTAAGTAGCAAAAGTTTCCGCAATTCACGATAAAAGAAAAATATATAATATATCTTCACGCCTTCCCACAAGGGTTCCCGAAGGGGTAGGCAGAGGTGTATAGGTAATACCCACACACCCACTTTCCGCCAGAGGTATATTAGGTGCCAACGTGACAGATGGCGAGTCCATCGCCGTTACTCAAGCACGACTATACATACGCCTTTTGAATTTCTTCTCAGACGTATGCGGGTTTCCTCTCGATGTTTTCCTTCACCGTAAAGCTCGTGGTGTGACTAATCACTGTACTTAAGTTTAGAAAAACTCATTGGTACAGTCGGGATTCGAACTTGCGACCTTTGCGTCGCAGGCAACTGCTCGAACCACTCGGCCACCACGGCTCTTAAATAAAACTCAAGAAACAAAAAAGGCTTTTTCTAGCTCCAAAGAAAAAGAACGTTAGCCCTTTCTATATACCTTATAAGCCAAGAGAGATTGGTAACACTTCTCTTGCCTTACTCTCATTTAACAATATACATATATCGTACTTGCTTGCTAATTCCAATAAAAACCACAGTTGCAAAAATAAAAAATAAACATTTATTTACAATAAATAACATACACAACCACTTTTCCATATTATCACCAGTAATCACCGCAACAATCAGTCTTAAATCAACAGCGATAAAATACATTATACAATAATAATATAATCTAATAATCTTTTACAATTTGATGAATTACGTAATAAATGTTAAATTTTAGACCTATAAGGAAGCAGCCGCCACTGTGACTGGATCATTTCTTTGTTGTTTTCAATTGGTGCGAGTTTGGTCTCATCTGAAAATAAAACTATTTATTAATATCATAATAAATAATAATATAATATATCCACACGCCTTCCCACAAGGGTCCCCGAAGGGGTTGGCAGATGTGTATAGGTAGTCCGCCAGACACATATTTTAGGTGCCAATGCACGAATATACATACGCCTTTGAATTTCTTGAATTGTGCAGGTTTCCTCTCGATATTTTACTTAGCAGTGCTCTATGACTAATCATTGTACTAAGTTCAAACATAAATAACTGGTTGGTTCGAACCTGAAATTTTTGCGTTGCATGTGACTACTCGAACCACTCGGTCACCGCGGCCCTCTATTCACCTCTATTTAAATTAACCTTTATTATAATTTATTAAATTAAAATGAAATGTATCTATATTATCTATTACCATGCATCTAACACTCGCGTGAGTATATTTTAAAGTAACTATTAAAAAAGAACATACAGTCGAATGGAATTGACTCTTTTTTTATTAAAATTGGTTAACCATAAGTGACCTTTATCGAGCATGAACTGATGCAGCAGGTCCTGGAAGACCCTGGCCGGCACCGCCATGTTGATGTAGGGGTAGCACGCGCCGGTTTGAGTCTTGGCGTTGCTTACTATCACGCCGAGCACTTCCACGCACTTGTCTTTGATCCGGTAGATGGGGCCACCGCTGCAGGTACAATAATAATAAAAAAATATCAGTTAAAGATCAAAATTGTATAGGCATTATATTTTGAGAGGATACCTGCATACGTGTGAAAAGAAATTCAAAGGCGTTTGTATAGACGTGATTGAGGAACGGCGATGGACCGGCCATCTGTTACCTTGGCACCTAAAATATATCTCTGCCGGAATGTGGGTGTGTGGGTACTACCTATACACCTCTGCCTACCCATTCAGGGACCCTTGTGGGAAAGCGTTTTTTTTTATTATTTAAAGAAATACATATATCCATTCCTAAACATCGAGAGGAAACCTGCATACGTCTGAGAAGAAATTCAAAGGCGTATGTATAGTCATGCTTGAGTAACGGCGATGGACTCGCCATCTGTCACGTTGGCACCTAATATACCTCTGGCGGAAAGTGGGTGTGTGGGCACTACCTATATACCTCGTCTACCCATTCAGGGACCCTTGTGGGAAAGCGATTTTTTTTATTATATAAAGAAATACATATATCCATTCCTGATCGCTCACCTGAACCCCGACTGCACGCAGCAAGAAGTCTGTATCATGGATGGTGACACATTATTGATGTGTCCCGCCGTCACTGTAGGCTTTAGGTCTTCAAGGTTATTCTCGTTGAAATACGGATATCCGGCTGCGAGGACCGATGCACCTGCAATATTTGGAAACCTTCAAGATGTCAGAGAGCGTTCCATGGGATACCTCCAACTTTTAGGACACATCTGAGTCCGATAAAGACGTACGAACTTCACGCTTTACCAGAATTAATGAACCGTTTCATAAATTGGTAGAAGTGTAACATAATCAGCTAAGTTTTTTCCCCGAAGATGGTGGAAGTGCGAAATCTGAGCTGTACGCTCAGATTTCGCACTTCCACCATGATTCCACCATGATTTGTTTTTAATTAAGGACCGTAATTGTCACACCATGAGATTTACGATGAAGGAAAACATCGAGAGGATACCTGCATGCGTTTGAGAACAAATTCAAAGACGTATTGTCGTGCTTGAGTAACGACGATGGACTCTCCATCTGTCACGTTGGCCTGTGTAAAGAGATTGTGTTACTTCGCATCTCTGCCTGTACATTCGGGGACCCTTGTGGAGCGTGAAGAATATGTACCTTTCTCAGGCAGCGAGGTGGCGAAGCTTGCAGGTCTCGCCCGCGCCCAGCGCTCGGGGTTGGTGAACAGCAACGCGAGGTCGTAAGCCTTGTCATCCGCCGCCTTGAAGCGGACGATTGCCGTCTCCCTCACACCTTGCCAGTACACTGACACTTTGTACGACAAATACTGGAATACATTTGCTTTTAGAATCTATATATGTTATGTGTCCGTTAGGGACTTGGCGTGATGATATGTATGTATATGTATGTACCTATATATGTACGTATGTTACGAATGTATGGTTGCCCTTCGTAAAGGCGTAATAGCGCCGTGGAGGCCGAGTGGTTCGAGTAGTTGCTTGCAACACAAAGATCGCAAGTTCGAATCCCGACTGTACCAATGAATTTTTATGAAATTAAGTACAGTGATTAGTACGAGATTTACGGTGAAGGAAAACATCGAGAAAAAACCTGCATAAGCTTAAGTAGAAATTCAAAGGCGTATAGTCGTGTTTGAGTAACGGCGATGGACTCGCCACGTGTCACGTTAGAACCTGAAATATATCTCTGGCGGAAAGTGGGTGTTTGGGTACTACCTACCTTATGGGAAGGCGAAAGATTATTATATATTATTTGTATCAAATGAACTACAGGCTGTGAGACAGTATATTGTTCAGTTCTGCCTCCATCATGTGTAACAATATTGCCCTGTATTCCTACTTACGTTTTTGACAACATGCGCGCAGGTGACAATGAACCCGTCCCCAAGGTACACCCCCGCGCCCCACGCGGCGCCGCATCGCACTAGCATCGTGGTGCTGTCTATGCAGTCTGCAGTATACATACAGAGCTCATCTTATCTTATCTACCTTACTAATATTATAAATGTGAATGTAAGTTTGTTTGTTACGGTTTCACGTAAAAATTACATAACCGATTATCATGAAAGTTTGTACACATATTCCTGGAGGTATAAGAAGTAACATAGGATACTTTTTATTGAAAAAAAAAAAATTTTACGACTGAAAAAAAGCCTGATATTTTTTATGGTGATGGCTTATACCCAGGATTAAGACATAGGCTACATTTGAATCCCGAAAGATTGAAAGCTCTAATATTATAAAGGCAAAAATATGTATGTTGCTCTTTCCACGCGGGCGAAGCCGCGGGCATAAGCTAGTACTAATATAAATGTGAAAGTTTGTAAGTTTGGATGTTTGTGGTTCTTTCACGGCCAAACGGCTGAACCGATTTGGCTGAAAGTTGAAATAATAGCTTATACCTAGGAATAGGACATACTAGGCTACTCTTGTTTTTTATTTAACCTGATAAATTCAAAGTTCTTATATTATAATGTATGATGCTCTTTCACGGCATAGCGGCTGAACCATTTCTAGCAGGAATATTTCCAAAGCTACTTTTTAGAACTCCACACGGGCGAAGCCGCGGGCATAAGCTAGTCGTATATATGTCGTATGTAGATATGCTGCACTACACATGGACATACTTAGATATATTTTACAAGCTTTTTTAAGCATTGTATACTAGATTGACTTTAGTAGTTATGTCACATATGCGAGCTATATGAACTTGGCAGACCTACCTTCTGAGTGAATGGTCGGAAATAATTTATGATTATACTAGTAGTTACAAAAGTTACAATTTGTATCACTTAGGTAATAGTATGGCATATCGATATCATCGGATTCTGTTTTGAGTGTGTGTGTGAGTGCGAGTAAGTATACATATGTGTATGTGTGTGCTTACGCTACGCGAGTTACCCTGACTGTGTAAGTGTGTGTGTGTGTGTGTGTGTGTGTGTGTGTGTGTGTGTGTGTGTGTGTGTGTGTGTGTGTGTGTGTGTGTGTGTGTGTGTGTGCACAAGGCGAGTGTGTGCCTTTGCGTGCGCTACGCGGGTTAGTGTATGTAAGTGCGTGCGCTTTGCGAGTGTGTGTGTATGCGTACACTAGGCGAGTGTGTGCCTTTGCGTGCGCTACGCGGGTTAGTGTATGTGTATGTGTGTGTGATGTGTGCGTGCGTGCGCCGTGCGAGTAAGTGTGTGTGGTGTTTGTGGTGTGTGTGCGTGTCCCCGTGCCTACCTAAGATGGGCTGGTGAGGCGAGGGCTGGGGCGCGGGCCGCGCTCGCGGCGCCACCCGCAGCTTGGCGGCCAGCACGGCCACCAGCGGCGCCACCAGCGTCAGCCCCACCCACTCGCCGCGCCACCACGACACGCTACACACCACTATGCCGACCAACTCTCGCCTGCAGCGGACATTATTGATACCTTTAGTTTTTGTTATCTATAAACATTATAACATACTAGCGACCCGTCCCGGCTTCGCACGGATGAACATGAATTTTTAAACATTATGGCATAATTTTTTTTCTTGCAATTAAAATAGCCTATATTAATCAGTGATAAGGTAACATTCAAATGGTGAAAAAATTTTTAAAATCGGTCCAGTACTTTTTGAGCCAATTCGTTACAACCATACTTACATACAAATCTTTTCTCTTTATAATATTAGTGGAGATAGGTATAACCTTACTGGCAGGGAACTTACGTAGGTCCTTCAGTGAATACCGGACCGCCTTCAGACCCCAGAGCCGTGGCTGCGTCTGTGAGCAGGAGCGAAGGTTTCTTACCCACCACTCCACACACTGATCCTCTAGTCACTGCGTTTAGGAATACCTAAGGAGTTTCAGGAAGACAATATTACTCCTTGCCCCGGAAGTAAGAACAGATAATCAGGCGCTAATCTTTTCCTGACTTACAGATCTGTTACTCCATGATAAGGGGCAATCCATAAACTACATGTTTTGACGTAATTTACTTATGGCCCATTTCGCACCAACCTCTTCATAGTCCAATAGAACCTTTACTAATTAAAAGTAACAAGATGAGTGGCTTGAGTAATTATGAAAACCAAATATATAAGCTTTTAGGTGAAAGAAAACTTCGCAAATAAGAGGCCTGTATACTTTCGAAAAATTTAAAGATATGTGAAGCCCTGAAAGGAAGCGATAGACTAGCTGAGCCCCGCATAAAAATCGATTTCATTAGTATATTTTTTATCTGGACTTACTTTAGGAAACAAAACATTTCTATGTGTTAATCCAGCTTATAATCTATCTCTGTGCCAAATTTCGTTCAAATCAGCATTAACTGACACAGCTATATATGAAATTCTTTGGAACGATAGTGGCGCGATCTGTCGAAGATTGGTAGTACCAACTCCCTTTGTGGGCTCATGTACGCACTGCTGAAGTTCATCACATAATCAAATGTATAGATTACGATTCTATAAAGGACATACAGACAAACATTAATCTTTATAGTGATATGTGTGTAGATAGAAGTGATATGTGTGTAGTTTATAGATATGTGTTAAGTAAAAAGGTATAATAATTAAGCTAGAAATCTATTTAGGTACCAATTTTAAAGAATTCTGGTGCAACACCTCTGTTTATAGCATTGAGGACCCTTGTGAAATCAGTAGTGATGTACCAATTTTAAAGATAGAGATCCTGGTGCAAACACCTTTGTTCATAGCTTCGAGGACCCTTGTGATAGCTTTATTAGTGAAAAATTAGCTTCAACGGGGAAGCGAAACTATTGAACTCACGTCACAACCAAAGGGCGTAGAATGTACTTCGAGAGTTGACCCCCGTCCTGGAGGTGGCCGTACGATATCAAGTAGACTGGACAGTGGCCGGAGTGCCTTGGAACCTGGAGTAACATAAAAAACATTAAAATCTACTAATATTATAAATGTGAAAATGTATTTATTTATTTTGCTACAGTTTACAATTACAATTATAAACTGACAATATACCCTGATGGGCGTAGCAACACAATAATTATTAAATTTATATAAATAATAATAAAATGTATTTAAAATTATTATAACATTTATACTAATATATATATAATATATCCTCACGCCTTCCCACAAGGGTCTCCGAAGGGGTAGACAGAGGTGTATAGGTAATACCCACACACCCACTTTCCGCCAGAGGTATATTAGGTGCCAACGTGACAGATGGCGAGTCCATCGCCGTTACTCCAGCACGACTATAAATACGCCTTTGAATTTCTTCTCAGACGTATGCAGGTTTCCTCTCGATGTTTTCCTTCACCGTAAAGCTCGTGGTGTGACTAATCACTGTACTTTAAAATCATTAAAATGTACATTAAAATCTACTAATATTATAAATGCGAACATTGATTTATTTATTTTGCTACAGTTTACAATTACAATTATAAACTGACAATATACCCTGATGGGCGTAGCAACACAATAATTATTAAATTTATATAAATAATAATAAAATGTATTTAAAATTATTATAACATTTATACTAATATATATATAATATATCTTCACGCCTTCCCACAAGGGTCTCCGAAGGGGTAGGCAGAGGTGTATAGGTAATGCCCACACACCCACTTTCCGCCAGAGGTATATTAGGTGCCAACGTGACAGATGGCGAGTCCATCGCCGTTACTCAAGCACTTTTTTTTCAAGCACTTTAATTTCTTCTCA
>JACCPG010006844.1:0-25035 GCA_016069955.1 Drepana arcuata | reverse complement strand
TTGAGAAGATAATCAAAGGCGTATGTATAGTCCTGCCTGAGTAACGGCGAGTCGTCTGAGAAACTCGCTGTCTGACACGCTGGCAAAATATTATCTCCGCTTAGTGTTGCTATGTGGGTACTACCTATACATATTTGCCTGCCGCTTCGGGGATACTTGTGGGAACACGTGAGAATATATTAAATATTATGCCTGTTCTTAAAATAGAAAAATTATTATTGTAAATCCTCATTTGAAGTTCCTGCATTAGTATTCCACACATTTACGAGTTCGTAGTTAAACAGCAAGCAGCAGAATACGTGAGGTTACTCCACAAAAAACGCTTTTACATTTGAACCTCTTCCATTTCATTGCATATTTAATTTACTTTTCCTGCTCGCAATAGATATGTGTAAAAGACAGGCTCTACTTGGGTAAGCAGGATCCGTTAGCTTTATAATACGAATATTTGCAAATATTGTTTTTTTATATGGTGGTTTTTGGTGGTTTTTTATAAAAACATATCAATACAATACATACATACAAATATTTAAAATTGTAGTGTCTGTTTGTAATATTAAAATAACCGCTTTTTACTAAATGCATATGGATGAATGCACGGTACATATACCAAAATCACATTTTTAAAATTTTTGTTTGTTCCGACTAATCTCTGAAACGGTTGGTCTGATTCTGAAGGGACTGGCAAATAGCTGATGTAATAAGGAGTAACTTAGGCTACTTTCATTGTAAGAAATTGAACAATAACTTTTTAGGTAAATTCCACGCCACACGACCAAGTCGCGGGCACAACTAGTCTAAAATATATACATAAAATACCTGCGTAACATTTTAACTTACGAAAAACGCAATTGCTAAATATGAGTAAATTGCACATATTTTGTTTTCACAATGAGCTATATATTTTAAGACGATTAAGATAAAAGTTCATAATATGCAAATGTGACAATGCACCTACGTAGCAAAAATGTTTGCGTGTTCACAAATTTTGTAATTTGGTTTTTCTAGGTTCATAATTCCTCCTGTCAAGCTGGCAGGCAGCATTTAGTTGTGCAGAATATATCTTAGTGCACAAGCAAATACAAGCGCACACTCCTTTTTTCGAAACCCGATGCAACCGAAACAAGGTTTTGATGTCATGTCTGACAGAATACATCTTGATGTATTCTATCGCTTATTTAGAACATCTATCTATTTAAAAATAGAAGTAAGAGACAGACGAGTAGTTAGTATGATAGAATTTGTACATTGATCCAAGAGCGGAAACTAATATTTCATTGAATGTGAACTGTTTCATTTGCACCTAGCCTGATCCTAAATAAAGGTATACAGAGTGCATAAAAAAAAACAAAATTCCATTTTTAAAGCGAAGCGTTGCTAGATTCAATTTCCGATAAAGCCTGAACAATAATAAAGAATGTGTCAAAGCTACGTACCGAGGACATGCCAGCGCTACCCAACACGTAGCGGGTATAATGTAGTAATGTGATACTGTCTGACTTTCTCCATCACGCCAATTCGTTTACACATTATAGTAATTGGTACTGATGTTCGTATCCCGAATATATAGAATACTTATCTAAGTTTATTTCCTTTAACTATTTTTATCAAGTAATAGGTAATAGGTGTGCCCGCGACTTCGACCACGTGGAAAAGTGATATTGGGCAGCATTTTAAATGTACAATAAATAATAATGACATAAACCTTACATATTTCCATAACAACTTTCATCCCCTATTATTTATTTTACCCTCTTAAGGGTTACATTTTTACAAACTTGGATTTTCAACCCCCTTTTTTTTTTCTTTTTTTTATGGTGGGAAAATCCTGCATAGGACCCCCGACGCCACGGGGGCAGCGACGGGGAGTGTCAGACTCTTACTGACTAAAAACCCACGGGGCAAGGCCCAAGAGTCTTCAATTCCCCAATACCGCAATTGAGTAGACTTGTAAATATGCTTAGTGATTTGTGTGACATCCACACAGACAGTGCAGCTTCATACATAAATGCCATAAATGACATCACCAAACCTAGATAGTATATTATTGTTAATCGCAAATAGCTTATTTATTTTAATTGTACAGCTAGTAAGTACAACTTAGTAAAACCTCGCACTATAAGCATGTGGTGTTTGCCTGTAAAAGGTTTAGCACATTAGCATAAGACCCTTAGACTAATATTATTTAAGATAAAGCTTTGTGTATAAACTGTTGGCAAACCTTAAATAAATAAATAAATAAAAGGCCGCCGAGTCGGTGGTCGCTGGATCGCTCTCGCACTCTACACGCGACCAAAGGGCGGCGGGCCACCATCGAAGGTGGCCTCTCCTCGGGGGCGAGCAAGGGCCCGCCCCTCGACCCGAAGGCCTCCTCTCCAGCCTCCGTGCGTGCAATGGCGACGAGCCCCTCCGAGATCGCCGCCTGGAGGCAGTCCGCGACGGTCCAGTCTCCTGGCCGCCACGTCATCACGGCAACGACGGGAGTACTCCACCCCGCCGCGCCTACAGAGCCGAAAGGTGTGGAGCGAGGCACTCAAGCCTCACCACCACGGGCTGGGCCGAAGTCTCTAGCCTGCTACCCCGCAGCCCTCCACTCCGCTCCCCCGCAGACCAGCTTGCACCGAGTGCCCGAGTCGCCTGCACGCCACATCGCCTGTTTCCAGGTTGCGACGTCGTAAACCGCGGGGCCGCAGCAGAGGACTTGCTTCCGCCGCTACGAGCCGGTGACCGAAGCCTCCAGCCCGTTTCCCCACAGTCTACCGATAGGGCTCAGAGACCTCGGGCCAGGCCGAAACCCAGCCCTTATCTCTGCAGCCCGCCTCCGCTGAGGCGGAGGTCGCCGAAGCAACCCCACCTCGGAATAGGGAAAGGAATGGGAATTGGGAAGGTGGGAATGTGGAGAGCGCCCGGAGCTTTCAGTTACATCTGTTTCTGAAGGAACCAGACCAATAGCAGGCGGCAACCTCTAGCAGGATAGTGCTCCGGACTTGCCTTGGGGATCTACGCGACCTGCGCTACTCCCAAGACCAACGCCAAATTGCTCACTCGGAAAAAGTGAACAAAGTAGGTGATGGGCTAGCACCCTTGTAGGAGGACCCCTGGGGGTCACTCCTAGGGGTTCTAGCTCATCCCCCGCCCAACCTTTTTTTTTTTTTTTTTTTTTTATCGTGGGAAAATCCTGCATAGGACCCCCGACGCCGCGGGGGCAGCGACGGGGAGTGTCAGACTCTTACTGACTAAAAACCCACGGGGCAAAGCCCACAGTCTCCAAGGCCGCTTAGTCGGTGGTCGCTGGATCGCTCTAGCACTCTACATACGACCACCGGGCGGCTGGCCACCATCGAAGGTGGCCTCTCCTCGGGGGCGAGCAAGGGCCCACCCCTCGACCCGAAGGCCTCCTCTCCAGCCTCCGTGCGTGCAATGGCGACGAGCCCCCCCGAGCTCGCCGCCTGGAGGCAGTCCGCGACGGTCCAGTCTCCTGGCCGCCACGTCTCCACGGCAACGACAGGAGTACTCCACCCCCGCCGCGCCTACAGAGCCGCAGGGTGTGGAACGAGGCACTCAAGCCTCACCACCACGGGCCGGGCCGAAGCCTCCAGCCTGCTACCCCGCAGCCCTCCACTCCCCCGCAGACCAGCTTGCACCGAGTGCCCGAGCCGCCTGCACGCCGCCTCGCCTGTTTCCAGGTTGCGACGTCGTAGACCGCGGGGCCGCAGCAGAGGACTCGTTTCCGCCGCTACGAGCCGGTGACCGAAGCCTCCAGCCCGTTTCCCCACAGTCTACCGATAGGGCTCAGAGACCTCGGGCCAGGCCGGAACCCAGCCCTTATCTCTGCAGCCCGCCTCCGCTGAGGCGGAGGTCGCCGAAGCAACCCCACCTCGGAATAGGGACAGGAATGGGAATTGGGAAGGTGGGAATGTGGAGAGCGCCCGGAGCTTTCAGTTACGTCTGTTTCTGAGGGAACCAGACCAATAGCAGGCGGCAACCTCTAGCAGGATAGTGCACCGGACTTGCCTTGGGGATCTACGCGACCTGCGCTACTCCCAAGACCAACGCCAAATTGCTCACTCGGAAAAAGTGAACAAAGTAGGTGATGAGCTAGCACCCTTACTAGGACCCCTTGCGGGCGCCCCTAGGGGGTTCTAGCTCATCCCCCGCCCGGATTTTCAACCCCTATTTCAACCCCTTACAACCCTTTTTCGCATTAAAAGTACCATATTTCCTTCCACAGGCTTCAGACTATCTCTGTACCAAATGTCATTTAAATCGGTTCGAAAAGGTAACAGACAGACAGGGTTACTTTCGCATTTATAATATTAGTAGGGAAGTTGGGCTTAAATAATAATTACGTAATTTAATCCATATAACACTACACAATACTTTAAGACAAACGTATTAGATCTTAGCCGCTCAAAGCTGCGGAGCTTACACTTACTTTACTAACGGGCCCCAAGAGCTTTGTTTTAATTTCAATCGTTGGGTTTGTATAAATATTTCAGCCAAGTTAAATACACAAACTTGCTTAGTCGTATCTCTTAAAATCTCCTTGGTAATTTTAGTTTCTACCACAAAAACAATAAGTAAACACTTTTCCTACGAAGTGTCATTCTATATTTTACTGTCTAGTTACGAATTAATAATTACGTAACCAATGTATTTTAACGCTTTTAACTGATATCTCAATATTCGGATTACTTTGCGCACTAATGACAAACGAATAGGATTCCTTCGCAGATATTTTTTTTTACCACACGGGTGGCAAACAAGCATGCAGTACGCCTGATGGTAAGCGGTTAGCGTCGCCTATGGACGCTTGCAACACCAGGGGATGTTGCACCAATGCACTCAGAGCAAATCAATAAAATAAATAAATCCCTGGTGTCAACCCAATATTTTATTTTATCTGGGATTTCAACGTAACGATTAGCAGTCACTAAACTGAACGGATCATGGACCCTCACGAATATTCCCATTTTCAGTTAAGCAAAAGTCCGTTATTTCGATGTATGCTTTATTTTGGAATGGGAGTGGCTTGTGAATTGCGACTATAAATTATTAGCTGGCTTAAATTCTAGAATACACACGCAGTGCCTGATACGCAGTAGGTACCTACGCTAAATAATTTGTGATGAACACAGTAGTTTTAGGGTTACGTGCCCAAAGGCTGCGGGATATATCATAGCTGTCCCTAATCAGTGGAGTGCAAGCCTCGGCACTACCGGTGCAGGAATTCTAATTTCACTAAAAGATAATTTTCAAATTATCTGGCTGAGTTGGGTAGGGGGAGAGTGGCTTAGTACCAAAATCCTCATGTTGAAGTTACGACTCAAAAAAACTTTACGAGATAAAAAAAGACCGTTAATGAATATACTAAAAATTTATGAACCAATTCTGGTTTTATCAGCTTTTATTGGTATATTGAATCAGGCGAAAATGAATCAAACCAACGTAATGTACTGTGTAGGTGTCTGATTGGATCATCCTAAATTCGAAATAACGTAGCATTGCGCTTATTTACCCGTTATTGCTTGCACTGTCTGATATCTGATATTTGTCATTTTTGTATCGGACGGCTACGTAGGGTACCTACGTACTACTATACTACTACTAATTATCAGAGCTCATATAGTTTTGTAATAGTTTAGATACCTAGAGAACAATGCTGCCTTATCCCCTTTATACGGGAAATACATTTTAGGTGCCACCGTGATAGATGGCGAGTCCATCGCCATTTCCCAAATACGACTATAAGTCTTTGAATTTCTTCTCAAAATGCATGTTTGTGTTAACTCTAGACGAATTTACAGTAATCAGAAAGTTTTTTTTTGCAGTAGGTAGAGGGGATTTTCCAGTGGGTAAGCAGTGAGACGGGCGTAATAACAGGGGTAGAAGACAGGTTTTTCTGTTTTGTGGCCGGAGACGTCTCGTAAAAAGTGTAATCTCATACATGTAACGAGCCACGTTGAGGGCAGATAAAAACAATATGACAACGCGAGTTTCCAATCTTATATAAATTTAAAGTACCGAAGTGCATATTACGAAAGGGAACAAGGAGTCTCGAACTGTCTTTACTATTTCCAACCCTATCGTCAAAATTATAAAGGTCTTAAATTGCATGACGGGTGACATTCTACACGGTTTATTGAATAAAGGGTAACTTTAAAACGCCAGGTGCTTATTGCCAAAATGAACTTCATAATGCGATCATTATGGTGTAAATTGATAAAATGTCACCTGGATACTTTCAGTCCTTGTTTGGATAATATAGATTTGGAGATGTAGATCAACGACTATATTATTAAGATAATTATACTATATCCTTTTCTACGCGTTATATCGTGTTTTTATCTGTGAATTCAGCGTAACAGTCATATCACGCACAAATTTAATCTGTTTCTGTAGATAAAAACGTATTTAAGAACTCTGCATACAGACTTCGTTTTGGGCATCCTGAGGATAGTTTCAGTTTTTTTTTATCGTCTCACGTAAATATATTTTATCCACTTTCACGGCTTTGAAAATAAACTTTCAATAAAAATCTTTAACAACATCTTCTTGGTCGAAATAAATTAGTTTCCAGAAAAACTACCATGAAACAAGTGATGCACCACGTATAAAGAACTAGTTACGGAAGTAATGAAGGTTGCCTTCATTAAGGCACCACTGAACCTCCATATATCCCAACTAAATAGGTAAAGGTGGAACGATTTAGAAGCCTATTTAATAAGACTGGACATGATAACAATAAATAAGTTTCAGGAAATTTGTCGCCTCAATAGAAGCAAAAAAATATTCTTTGCTCTTTATTTAATTAAGAATAATACTGTATTTTATTTTTTATATGATATTTATTTATTTTGATTGATTATTGATGGTAATCAAAGCACATCACAGTACAGCTGCTGCTGGGGCCTAAATACCCGAGACTTGAAGAGGATTTATGGGGATAAATCCTCATCAAACTTGTAGTATTCCCACTTTGTATGACTACATATTTCGATGTATAGCATGATCACTATTCGCATAAATACGAAGGTCCAATTTAATTGCAGGCTTATATTTATTCTAGGCCTAGAATCTATGTAGATTATATGATATA
The DNA here is from genome assembly GCA_016069955.1 of Drepana arcuata. Classification (NCBI taxonomy): domain Eukaryota; kingdom Metazoa; phylum Arthropoda; class Insecta; order Lepidoptera; family Drepanidae; genus Drepana; species Drepana arcuata. The sequence continues at coordinate 17,936 of JACCPG010006844.1, read as the reverse complement.
ATATTATTTTCAACTTTTGCAATTAAATTTGTCTACATAAATAGTTTAATGGTTTAATACCCTAAGCAACCGTATTTTTTTATGTAAATTTTTAATGTATCACTCAAAATTTCGCATAAACATAATATCATTCACTCACTTGGATAAATTACGTGTCTTAACGATCTCTTTAATGTTGAGAGATTATAAGCAACTGTATTTGCTCAATGAAGCGTTGTATGAGCCGATTTGATGTTGTCTATTCTTTTTATATCAATGTATTTTTTTCTTTACTCTGCATCAAATTGATCACTGAAGAACTAAACAAAGAAATTCTTGTTTGTTATCTGTAGAAACATCATTATGTTCCTACTAATATAAACGGGCCACAAATATTTATTTAGGCGGACGATCTTGGCCAAACGCGGGTTTATTTGAACGGCTCACAGCTTATTGACAAGCCTTTTAATAAAATTCACCCATAAGGGTCCCCGAAGGAGTAGGCAGAGGTATGTAGGCCAGACATCCACTATCCACCAGAGATATATTTTAGGGACCAACGTGACAGATGGCGAGTGCATCGCCGTTATTCTAGCACGACTATAACTACGCCTTTGAATTTCTTCTCGAACGCATGCAGTCATCTTCTTGGTGTTTTACCTCACCGTAAATCTCGTGGTGTGACTAACCACTGTTCTGTAAGTTAAAAAAAACCCTTTTGTACAGCCGGTCGGTGCAAATTTTCCAGTTGCAGACAACTACTCGAAGCACTTGGCCACTACGGCTTAATAAACAACTATAAAAAAATCCACTTAAAAGTAAATAGTTCAATTTTGTCATTTAATTACTCTCTGTCAGCGACGTCTAACCAATTCTTGGCAGGTGCTGCCAGATTTTGACAAAACACGGAGCACGGTCTCATCGTTTTCATCTGTCGTTAATTAAAGCTTTAACTTTAATTTATTACGGTAAAGATGGATGCTCAGGCAAATAATTTTGCTTTCACGATCCGTGAACGTGACTTGCGATCCTAAGGTTTCTTGCTTATACAATTTATCACTCGCCTCAAGATTGCGTCAAGGTTAAAATTTTTTCATGAATCTGGATATAATATTGTTTTTAACATTGTATCTTCTTACTATAATCTTGTTTTTATGTAAGCATTAATGCTTTAATAATCAGTATAACAGAATAACCTTTCAATTATTCTTTAATTCTCTTCCTTCGTTTCTCTTCATGTTCTTATTTATCACTTTCAACTCCTGAACACAAAATAAAAAATTGGTGCTCTATATTCTCTGCCTATCCCGCAACGGCTTCGGCAGTTTACACATACGTGTATACCTACTTTAATTTGGTTATTTGCAAACCTTCAAATATGTCTAGTTGTTAATACATATTCATATTTTTTTAAGGAAAATATAATTACGTCTCAACAGGGTTTAATTTTATGCGTTGTTGCATATTAATTAGTTTGCTGGCAATATATCTCTCAGTAGCTATTATTCATTATTAAAACACCATAACCCTCTAGTATAACCGACATCGCCATACTTACATTATGTAAGTAAAGTATATCGATTAGTCACACCACGAGCTTAACGGTGAAGGAAAACATCGAGAGGAAACCTACATACGTCTGAGAAGAAATTCAAAAGGCGTATGCAATGTGGTGCTTGAGTAACGGCGATGGACTCGCCATCTGTCACGTTGGCACCTAATATACCTCTGGCGGAAAGTGGGTGTGTGGGTATTACCTGTACACCTCTGCCTACCCCTTCGGGGACCCTTGTGGGAAGGCGTGAGGATATATTATTATTATATTATAGTGTATCGAAAAGTCATTGCAATAAATTTTTGTTTACACACATGAATGAAGAGATAATAAAGAGGTTATAAGAGAATTTAAAACTTAAACAATCCTGTCCTGGTTTTCCATCCTGTTTTTTATTGACTTTGGAAAATAGTCGTAAACAGGCACTTTAATCCAAACCACAAAATTTTAGATATTTAAATATAAAGCCAGACTGGAAGGCCAGTAGCTATGTCACAAATATATATATATATAAAACCGTTTCATTACAGTCAAAAGGTCAAGAGAAGATTTTTGGCGGGATAATCAATCTTTACGTGTTCTTCCTCGTCACTGGTCCTTTAAATGTATTTTAGTGATGACTGTTGAATACTTTGGTGTATTCCTGTACTAAGCAAAACTGGTAGTAAAGTGCCTAAAATCAGACCGTCTGTCAGTATTCTAAATGTATAAACATGAAGTTCTGCTAGTGCTTTAAAGCACAGTGACCATAAGTATATGTAATATAGAAACTACGAACAACGCAAAAACCAAATAACAAAAAAAAGAGCAGGACGTATAGTTTTTGCCCTTAGCCCGTTTGAAACAGAACGAACAATAGAAATAAACTTATCGATGGCTAGAAATGAGAGACAAATAAATTCCCGCGCAATTGTTGTCATTTTAGTCTCGCCGTTGCTTTTACGCATTTTTGCTACGCGAATCTAATTACCAAATAAATTTAAACCGAATAAGAATGTTTTCGCCTTCTGAGCAGCAAATTGAGATATGCTTATTGAAATCAAATTTGGAACAGATTGAAAATGATTTGGTCGTTCAAGTAAGTAGTAATACTTATTACTTACTTATTTGTCTTTTTTATTTTAAACTACTTATGTACTTTTATAATGTATATGAATACACTGATAATGCAAGTTATATCTTGTGTTACATTTGTTAATTCTACGTTAAAGACTATGGTAAACGTTTACCATTAGGCGGGCCGTAGATTTTTGTCATTTGTCAGTATAAAAAAGTATTTAGCCAATAATCTAATGTATGTAGCTATGTAGTACTAACGATTCGATATGCATCTATTAACTGTTTTTTTTTGCGAAATAAGCTGGTTGAAAAATCAATCGAACATAAAAGAAAATTTTAACTTCTTGAAAATCGAAACCGACGAGCATGTATGAAGAGACTGATGAATGTGGACGAATCGAAAGAGGTATGTAAGTCTAGAGAGAACTGGCACTCTATACTCTCTGCCTACCCAGCTAGGGACTCGGCGTGATGATGATATTTCTTGTTTTTTTTTCTATATATCTGTTTGCATAGTGCAACGATCTGCTACAACATACATACATATCAGGCAATAACGACACGTTGAATCTTCACTAGCAATCCTCCATCTATGTAGGTACCATTGTGCGACGGTCCGAAATTGTGTCGGTAGGCCGTATAAGTACATTTTAGTAATTGAGTTATTAGTAAAAAGCTAAAATCAATCTTAATAAGTCGTGATAGGTACGTATTATAATTTGTAAATTTAACACAATTATTACTACTGTCAATGAAACGAAGGAAATCGTCATTCTAAGCCACCGTCGAACTCAGCGTGATGATATGAATGTGTTTTTTATTAATACATCTTTGTAAATTGAATCCGTGATGGCCGAGTGATATGAGTAGTTGCCTGCCACACAAAGATCACAAATTCGAATCCAGACTGTAACCATTGAGTTTTTCTGAACTTAAGTAGGTACAGTGATTAGACACACCACGAGCTTTACGGTGAAGGAAAACATCGAGAGGAATCCTGCATAGTAACTCCATAGTGCTTGAGTAACGGCGATGGACTCGCCATCTGTCATGTTGGCGGAAAGTGGGTGTGTGGGTACAACCTATACACCTCTGCCTACACCTTCGGGAACCCTTGTGGGAAGGTGTGAGGATACATATTTGTAAATTGCAGCGAGCTGCACTGCCAGCATTGGATGCGGAAAACGAGCTCAAGTACCGGGAGACAATGACTGCGTTGAGGGTGGCTCGCTCCCTCAACAAGGAAATGGAACGATTAAAGTTGGAAAACGGTAAGCAAGCTAATTATATGACCCTGCTTGCTATTTAACTCTGTTATGCGAGTTTTTTCTTATCTTTTCATTTATTCAGCTTTTAAGTTACTTTTACGTAAAATAAATAAACTGAGACAAAAATTATTAATATTAATTGTATTTTCTGTGAGTGAAGAATGAGCAAGGCAGACTATTATAATACTGGTCAGCATTACAACTGCTACCTGCGGATGGCTGGTTTCGTATATCACTGAGTGCCTGAGATTTTTTTAAACATTCACAGAGCAGTTAACTTTATTAGTTTTTAAATATTTTTTTAATTTGTTGCGAATATTTATTGTAAATGTGTAAATATATGTCTTCGGTCACAGTTTTCGTTAATATAGAGTCCGATATTATTCATTACTCAACACGTCGTCCTTTCCATGCATACATACGGACATTATATGAAAAGTAATCTTTGACCGTAACTGATTATAGAAAACCTACCTACAGCAAAAATTATAGGGTAGGTACAATGACGAAATCAATAATAATAACTGTGCCCGCGTATTCGTCCGCGTGGAATTTCACAAAAAAATATTGTTCAGTTTCCAAAATAAAAGTAGTCTAAGTTATTCCTTTTAAAGTCCCCTTAAAATCGGTCAAGCCGTTTCAGAGAGGGATAAAATTGTAAAAAAGAATATTTTGTACATCCATATGCATTTAGTAAAACGCGGTTTTTTTTATATTACAAACAGACACTCCAATTTTATTTATTTGTAGTATACATGCATAGATAAGAAGTATATGTCATATATTAAATATATGATTGTAGGTATATTAAAATTCACGTGTTTAGGGAAGTTGATTGTGAAAATTGCATGTAAAATAAATTTTAGACGGGTGTAAAACACTCCATGAGAAATTATGCGCATACCCTAAATGATAATATAGTCTCGTCATAAATTATGATATTTATGAACTCTAAGTGGGAACTTAAGGCGACAAGAGCTTAGGTGTCCTTTTAGTGAGTCCGTTTTGTAGTCGTTTCCGGGTGGTTGTATAGGTATCATTGTCCCAAACATTAAGGGGTCGTAAAATATGACGAGAGAAAATGCCTTTGATACCGCATAACTAGGTAGCTACGACCATAGGTAGTAAATTCCGTCGGCTTGCCACACGAGCAGATGCTCAATTGCTCATAAAATGGGAAACTGCAATATATGTGTGCACTGACTGTTCGTGATAACTATGCGTATACGTACTCTGTTTACACACAATATTTATCGTATTACTTACAATCACCAATAAGATCGTGTTCTTATTAATTTACTAACTTTTCCCAGCTACTTCGTCCGTATATAAGTCGGACAGAAGTTATAGCTATTTTGATATAATTACCAACACACCAAAATATATTATCATTTATTTAACAAAAACGGATAATAAATTTATATATAATTTTGTGCAAGTTATCATAACTTTATACTCTATAACAAACAGACTATAGAAGCGTTGACTGCTATAGGGCTGCCCTGCATCGATGGTTTCAGCGTAGTTTCAATGTCTCATTTTAATGTCTCACTTAAACCTTAAAGCGATCCGGGCGATACCTAGTCACAACGAAGCAATAACCGATATTATCCAATTATAATAGTAACCGATACATATTAATATGAATTACCTTCATAAAATAAAAAGGATTGGTATTCATTTGTGAAACGATACAACGATTTTTGAAAGATTACATGCAGTAACTTAGATAAGTTATATGTACATAGTGAGCTATAAGCTTCCAAAATATGAATCAATTTAACCTTGTAAGTATATGTTACCCAACCAACGCCTTAAAATGTTCCTATCTATCTCATCTACACAAATTTCTGTATTACAGAAATTTGTAACGGTACATTTCAAAACGTATCTTAGCATGATTCTCAATCGATGAACTATTACTATTACCTTCGAACACAAAAGACATTTGGCGAAGTTATACTGAAGTAGTATCTGAGGCGCAGGTATAACTAAGGAAACAGTTAAGTGGATATTGGTGTTACTATCTTGGTTCACGTAGAAGTTCGCCAGATTAATGTGATAAATAGCTAGGAGGTTCTGATCATATTCCTAAGTAATGTGACGGTAACTGTTCAACAGTGCAATTAACTGCCAAGCGTATGCAATTAAAGCATCGGTGTGAAGTCTTACGCAACTGCCTGGAGAAAGCGCGCGATAGACGCCGCGAACTTACTGATTTATTGAAACAAGAAGAACAGGGCTCTGAGCTTCTAATGTAAGTTTTCTGATCGTTTCTTAACTTAGGTATATACCTAAGTTTTCTTTGTGATGGACTTAGATTTGGTTAATGTGTATACAAGCTATTATTAAACCTGCCTTTGTAGACTAGAAAACAATACAAGTATTTCAAATAAAATGTTGTAGGAGCAACATATCTATATACATTAGTAAGGTATATATTTTTTTGTCGTGCGTTAGACACGCAACAACCAAAGATCTCAGATTTTGTCAGTTCACAAATTTGTTTTTCAGTGTCATTTTGTCTTTTTGTCAGTATCAAGATAGTTTGATTCTTGTTAAGCATAGTCTTAGGCTCAGTTTTTATTAGCCAACCAGATGTATATTACAACCATTCCAGACGCCAGTATGAGGATAAATTACGAGAGAAAGCAGATCGTTTCAGAAAGACACGGGGCTATTATGTAAGTATCTCTTAATACTTACTGATGTTTTTTTTTTCTTGAAGGTTTTTTTTACTGATTTGTGAAATTATTAAAGCAGTAAAGTAAACTATAATGTGTTCACTTCGGATGGGTTCAGAATAAAGGTCGACGGCGGTTTACTTCCAAGAATATGTATGACATATTTATCTAAGCCACCCGAGATATATAATGTATGTAATTATATATGTATACATAATGAGTCGTGTTGATTTTGTGGTTATACATAGTGTGTATATTATTAATAATCTGAGAAGAACAGATATTCAAGTTTAAACTTGGACTGACCTCATTTTCAAACATAAATACAGTAACATGGCACTGTATGAGTTTTATGTCAAAGGAAAACGTCGTGACGGTATCGTCATTGAGGCTATATATATACTAGCAGTCCCGCCCAGCTTTGCTTGGGTGAAAAAGTTAAATTGCCCGTAGCACGATCGCAGCGCCACATATCGGGTCCAATAGCGATTTAAGCTATCCTATCTTTTAAGTTGGATCAAACTGCACATGGTGTGCAAATTTGGTTGAAATCGGTTTAGTAGTTTAGGAGTCCATTGAGGACAAACATTGTGACACGAGATTTATATATATTAAGAGATATATATATATATATATATCCTCACGCCTTCCCACAAGGGTCCCCGAAGGGGTAGGCAGAGGTGTATAGGTAATACCCACACACCCACTTTCCGCCAGAGGTACCAACGTGACAGATGGGGAGTCCATCGCCGTTCTCAAGCACGACATTACATACGCCTTTTGAATTTCTTCTCAGACGTATGCAGGTTTCCTCTCGATGTTTTCCTCCACCGTAAAGCTCGTGGTGTGACTAATCACTGTACTTAAGTCCAGAAAAACTCATTGATACAGTCGGGCTATATGTGAAGTGTCTAATTTATAACGTTAGAATCCAAATATAAGACTAGCTTACAAAGAGTTACTCCACCTCTGCAATAACCGTTATAGGAAGACATATTACCACTTAGGCTATATTTGACATGTATCTGACTATGTAGTGACTGCCTATCCAATGTCTGTGATTTCCATACATTTAGAATGAAAACGAAATGAAAGTCGAAATAGAATCGCTCAATAATAGAATTTTGGAGCTTGAGAGTGAACTTGAGGGGAAACAATGTGTCCTTAAGGAACAGAGGCAAATACTTAAAGACGTGCAACCTCAAGTGCCCGAGGAATTACTAGTGACAATGTAGGTGGATTTTTGGTATCATATTATTCGATCTATTGTAAGTGTCAAGTGTCATTCCTCCATAAATGATTTTTTTTATATACCACAAATGTAGCAAACTAGCATGCGGTCCACCCGATAATAAGCGGTTACCGCCGCCTGTGAACGCTTGTGACACCAGGGGTAACGATTGCATGCTAACCCTGCAGAAATATTTTTTCACCCTTCTTGAAGAACTTCTGTACTCTCTAGGGAAAACTAAAACGGGAAGCACATTCCACAGTCTAATATACAGTTGGTATCCAAGGCCTCCAGCCCAGGTGGCAGCTCTTCAAATAAAGTTGCAGCCTTTGTATCTTATTCATTTGTGATTTTAAATCTACATATACATTATTGTTATGTAAAGTTTTTCGTAAGCCGTTAGTGATGACCAAAAACAGAAAAATTGTTTTCGAAATTGAGCGTAAACAACAGAACATCCTAAGATCTAATAAGAATTTTAATGAATATAATTAATTGATAATTAAAATTTCAGAGGAAGAAATGAATTATACGAAAAAGTTAAGCTGCTTACAGAAAAGCGTGAATCCTTGACGGTGAAACTAAATCGGCTTAATTTTTCTTAAAAATTAATTAAACATTATTTTTAGCGAAGCCAATGAACCGCTTTTAGGGAAATTAAAATATCTGATTCATTCGAAGAATTGCCTGGAGGATGGAGGAGACCAGTATATATTTCTTTGCTTTTAATTAACATTTGATAAAAAGCATATTTAAATTACCTTAGTTTTCTTGCTTTATCTATCCTGATTGATTACTCAATTTATGACAAGGCATATTAGAGAAGATAAGACAGGCATCAAGGGCACTTAAAATCCAAATAGCATTATTCTGCGGTAGTATCCTGCGGTAAATGCAATGGCATTCCTATCCTGCGAGCAGAAAATCTCAAACTAGATCAAGTGATACCTTGTTATTACAAGGTTTTGTATATATTATTATTACCGCATAAAAATAAATGAATTCATCTTTCGCCTTTTTGACACTCTGGCGACGCCGGAAAGTTAACTGAAGGGCAAAGAAAACACAGTTTACATTTAAACATAATTTACTATATTAATTCGAACATTTCATTCACATCAGGTACACACTAGGTTACACATCAGGTTTACACAGGCAACGTTAGCCTACTAATATTATAAATATGAAAGTTCGTGAGGATGCATGGATATTTGTTACTCGATCACAAATTTGGCACAAAGATTCATTAGCTGGATTAACACATGGAAAAAAACAAAAGATGGTGTCTAATGAATATAATTACTCAAACTGGAAGTGGATATACAGATACTCGCATAGTTCTATCTACTCGCCTTCTGTCACGCCCTTACCTCCAGTGTGTTATTGACCCTTTGTATAACTATTTAGGGACTATTAGTGAATAAATCTTTGGACCATCGTAACAATTGTTAACTAGCTACGAATGTACGTAACATTTATATTTATCGTATTCTTGACATTATCGAACATTAGACACGCCAGAGCCCTGGCTAGCTCAGAAATTTCCTTATAACATTGAGCATGTTTTGAGCGGGTGACAAACAAACAATGATAGATTTAATTACCAATCAACTAACCCTAAGCTAGCCAGAGTCTTTACGGTACAATACATGTAAATACAATACTTAAACATATTACATACTAAGAAAAATACTCAGACACATAAGATACGCCTATCACGCGGATGTACAAACACATGCGGACGGGTACCGAAACCGCGACCTTTATTTAACAAAGAATGTACAGCCACCACCAGCTTGCCAAGTGGTCAATCAAATAACAGACGGTAATCGAGGCCTTGTATTTCAAGAATGCCACTGTTGTTTTCGTTTGAAGAACCAAACTCCATATTTAATAGAGTGCGATAGTATATGTTTACAAACGTGGTGGGTAAAGAATGATGCCATAGAGAGCCGTAAGCAGAGGCGCGGTAACAGGTGGTGGGGGAGCGGAGCAGTAAGCCCGCGGTTGCTGGGTGCATGCTATATCCTGAGCCAGCACCCAAGCCATACGCCGCAGCAAGTGACTCGCCGATGCTGAGCACGATCGGCTGGCGTCCACAACGCACATCATGAACTCGTCTCGGGCACTGAGAACAATATTTAGTACTATTTATCATAGTTTTCTCTGGAGAAAAGAGCATAGAGTACTTGAAGAAGGGAGTGAAGAGATTTCAATATTGTGTGATGTCGTATGACACCCCTATTTCTGCAAGCGCTCGAATGCGGGAACCGCCAACGACGAGGCGTGTCGCATACTCTTCAGCAACCTTGTATTTTATAAATAAAGTTATCAGTCATCATGTTTTCTTAATATATCAATTGTGACAACAGTGAGATTTTTAGATACCACCCTTCTTTTTACTTCCGACTCGTAGGTACACTTGTAAGTAATGTTTGTCTGTAATTAATTTGATTTGATACGAACTGAGTTATTAGGAGCATAATGAATAATAATCACGTAATTATGTCATAGACTACGTACGCGAAATGGTCTGCGCTAGCGTAATTCATATAAATTTATGGAATAATATGAGTACAAAGCGATGACAGGTAATAAAGTATACCTACGTAATTATGAGATTAAGATACTAAATCAAAGGTTTGCACGAACTTATAAATATAAATGTATGTGTGAGTATGTTGTCTGCACAATGGCCACGAATTTTGTATAGATATATAAAAGGTATTTATTCTCTTTGTAACATTCAAATTGGAACGGCAATGTAGACCTAGACCGTAATTTAGTAATCTGGCTTTAATAAGGCTTCAAATACTGCGTAAGAATATTGTCTAATCTCAAATCTAAGAGCCTTAACAATATATAGATAAGCAGGTTGTAATTATCCAAGGAACTTTTGTCTACATTCCGGGGTAAAAAAACAATTCCTTATTATTACTAAAATATCTTGTCGTACAGATTACTAAAATATCTTGTCTTAGTCTTTGTTGGGTTATATTTATCGAAAGGGTAACATTATCTGCCGATAAGTGCTGAGGGGTACAACGCTATTATCTTGTTATTTTTTTTTATAATAAAGGTATTTCATCAAAGTAAATAATACATTTCTGCAAAATAAAGATTGTAGCTAAGAAATCCGTTTTGCAATTGTGGTATTTCCTCAGATCTTTAGTAGAGTAATTAAATCAGCACGAGCTTTACTGTGAATGAAAACATCGTGAGGAAACCAGCATAATATTGAGGTAGTATTCATAGGCGTATTTACATATGCCTATATGAGTACATACTCGAATTTTCAAAATGGCTACGGCCTCACCGTCACATTAGTATCGAAATATCCGGTAAAAAGCTTGTTCTTACACGTCTACCCGAACATTCACCCCTATTATGGGAAGGCGATTATATATAATTACACACAAATATATATATCTCTGACCACCCTATGTCTTACTCGGTGTGATGGTATGTATGTATAGAGCAAAACAGTTGTTTCGAATACAAATAAAGCTAGGAGTCGATGTAATACTCAGCTCACAATGACTATGTTATTCATATCCCAGTTTGGATGTTCGTTACACGAAACTAGAGCAACAACCTAGTTAGTTAGTCGTTTACAAGTTTAGAACAACTTTTATTTATGGTCAATTTAAGCTCGTAGCATAATGCATCAAAACTTGTCGTAACAGTACTTACAAGTTTGGAGCCTAGTTACTCTCATTTTTAAACACTAATTGCTATTATAAAGTATTAACTGGTAAATGGACAATCTGGTTGTCTAATTAAATGTGTTATCATTGTGATCAAAGAAACTTAAATAGTATAAAACAAATTATCGATCTTAACAAACCATATTGATTATTTTATTGGAAGAAGAATAATTTAAAGGTATTTTCAGTTTACACCAAAATAGAAATAGATATATGTATTATGTACTTCGTCCGCCATGTTAGTGTTTTTTTATTATTTATTTATGTTGATAGTGAATCAAGCGGTGATTTTTCCTTTTTATATATTACCATCAGCATTGTCATATTCTATCTATGGTCGTTCAAGCTTGATCTTTAAATATTTTATACAGGCTACCTTTTGGGCTTACCTTTTTTTGTTGGGTACCGTTTAACGTTTACCTAATAAAGACGTCCACTAATTGGACATGTAGCTCAAGCAGATGATATTATATGAGTTCCCAGTAACGGTTTCTTAGAAATTTTACTGCTTCTATACACATCAAGGACATCATCCCGAAGTTTCCTTAATTAAGTAGAATTCCCAATAAATACATATATGTTTTTGACTTTAAATTATAAAATGAGAATTTGTTCTCATTCAATGTTAAATTAATATATTCTTAGCTTTATAGACGTAATTAATTAATTAACTCCCAAGAGGCGTTGATAAATTAAAAGACTTAATTAAAATTGCCTTCACAATTTCTTCCTACGAACACGATAGCTCAGCCAGGAACAAATCGAAAATGATTAGGATTAACAATATTACAAACCGGGGTGCAGCTATTTATAAAATCTGGGTATGCCTGTATGGGCCATCTAGCAACGATGTATCACAAATATATATACATATATTCCAGCGACTTCATTTCAATTCATTTTTCTACTAAAATACTTCGGCCTCCCTCTTCGAAAAACTTATTTCCTTGTAGGAAAGCGTAGTTAAATATATGTATGTAGATACATAATTTATATAAGTTACTCTTACGAAATAAATAGATGGATATTAAAATGTTTTTCTGAACTTAAATATGATGATTAGTCACACCACGAACTTTACGATGAAGGCAAACATCGAGAGGAAACTGCATACGCTTCAGAAGAAATTAATAAATCAATAGTTGTGCTTGAGAAAATGCGTACTACCTATACAACTCTGCCTACCCCTTCGGGAACTCTAATGGAAAAACGTGAAGTGACGTGAATATATATTCAGACTTACCTAGATATTTTATAAATAGAATTCCATTTATTTATCTACGCCTACATACCCACATGTGTAACACAGGACACTCAGTCCAAGACGCCAGGGCCGGATCTAGGGGGGGGCAAGCCGGGGCCTGTGCCCCGGGCGGCAAGTTCAGGGGGCGGCCAAATTCACACGTCCAGGCGTTTCAGACATTACCAGGAATAAACAGACAGACAGACAAATAGAGTTTAAAAATATGTTTTGATATATGTATGTGCTAAATGCTAAATATATATACTATAAATCATCACGCTAAGTCCCTAACGGGGTAGGCAGAGAGTATAGCGCGCCAGTTCTCTCTAGACTTGCATACCTCTTTCGCTTCGCCCACATTCATCAGTCTCTTCATACATGCTCGTCGGTTTCGAGTACTCTTGACGATCCTGTCCTTGAGCGTCTGATCGATTTGATCGAGGTAGTTGGAACGTGGTCTTCCTCTGCCTCTTCTTGCACACACTTTTGCTTGCATATCTGTTTCGTCAATCTTTCTTCACTCATCCATTCTATATGTCCAAACCAACGTAACATGCTTTTCTTCATCTTTACTATCACACCCTCATTCACTCCAGTTGATTTGCGGACTAATTGCGGATTCGATCTAAAATCGTGACCCCGCACATTTTTCGAAGAGACTGCATATCAACTGCTGCCAGGATTTGCCGCCATACAATAAAGTAGGCACCAATATCGCATTGTGGAACTCGGGCATTCTTGCTGAGACTGTTGCTGCCCATCAACGCCGACACGACGACACGGAATGGGGCCACATTCACCTTATTACCGGCAGTTATCCTTCTTTCAATATCTTTTTCATACTTTTCATCTCATGTGAACATGCTTCTTAGATATACAAATTCACTCGGTCACTTGTTCATCTCTTTCGAATGCCAGAGCCTTAGTCTTGCCAGCGTTCAGGCGCAGCCGCTTCTTTCTTCCACATTCTTCTTTCATTATGGTAACTAGTGACTGCAGTTCGCCCTCTGCTGACTCCAGTAAAACTGCGCCATCGGCGTATAGTAGGCAGTTGACCACTAAGTTTCCCATTTTCACTCCACTCACTCCATATCCAGGCAACACGTCCCAGAGTTCCTTTCGTACGACTATCAAATGCCTTCTCTAAGTCAACGAAAGTGCAGAAAAACTTTTGGTTATTATCCAAAAACTTTTCCGCGATTCGAGAAGGTTTGATCCATATATCCTATTCTTGGACTAAATCCACCTTGGGATTTCCCAGAGAAACCTATCTGATCGCTCTTACATTCTTATCGTCAGGATCTTCGTGTACACTTTGTAGCTAAGCTGACTAAGCTGATAGCTCTATAGTTTGAGCAGTCTAATCGTGGTCCCTTTCCTTTATAGAAAGGCACAATGACTGCTCGCCTCCAGTCGTCCGGAACATCACCCATTTCCCAGCACAGGTTACATAGCAAGTAGATGACGTCCCAGACCGCTGGTCCACCGTACTTGATCATCTCAGCTGTCATCTCATCCTTTCACGCTGGTTTTCCACATTTCAGACTTTCGATCGCTCTTACAATCTCTCCCATACTTATTTTACCCGCTAAAGGATCCTCGCTAGATTCTGTTGGAGGCAGATCTATGAGTAGATCAGCGGCATCATCATCATACATATCTTTGTAAAATTCACTCCATCGCCTGAGGACGTCGGTTTTGTCTGTCAGTATGTCATTGTCCTTAGAATGAATCACATTCATCCTGCTACTAGCTGTGACACAACTTCTGGACTTCTTAACTCCCCCCAAAAAAGTTTTGCGTTGTCCTTGAAATTGTGTGCCAGTTTTTCGTCTACATTCATTAGAAACCTTTCACGCTCCTGTGCTATTATTTCTATCGTGCGAATTTTTAGCAAGCGATATTTTTTCTTGCATCCTTCTTCTTTTTAACTTCTTCTTTACTTCATCATCCCACCAACCATCGCAACTTTTGGTTGTCCGCCCTTTCGAAATGCCACAAACCTCTTTCGCGGCGCATAACATGCTGGACTTAAGGAACTGCCAGCAAACATCGACTCTGCGACTGCAGAATGCATTTAATAAAACGCGGTTTTTTAAATATGTAAACGGACACTGTTAAAACACACTAAAGGTAAAAAAAAATGTTAGTGCGCGGGGGCGGCATTTTTTAGTTTTTGCCCCTCCTAAAAAAAATTGAAGATCCGGGGCTGCAAGACGCATGAAATGTACTACAATTTAAGGAATTTTAGGATTTCATTCTGTGATGGAGTAAAATTGGGTAATGAAATGTGTATATCACAAATTATATAATTTAATGCTGGTCGCACCATGAGTAACTGTCCAGTTTAAATAACGCTGGGTAAACCCAAATTTACAGTACCCGAAATAATGTAGTATAATTCCATAGGTATTAAATTAACCGTGGTGATTCAGTGGTTAAAATAGTCTCCTACAAAATCTGGAGTACAGGCTTCCCAGTAGACTATACCAAAGTTATGGAGACTTCATTATTGTGATTTATTACACTACTAACTTGATGATAAAGCATCGCCAACAAATCTGCATACTGTCTTTAAAAAAAAACAAGTATAGTCGTGAAAGAGAAAAGAATAGTAACAAAAGTCCTTTGCATTCCGCTTTGGGACGTTTGAAAGAGATAAAGAAAAAATTACACGGAAGAGTGTACAATGTCTGTCTTCAAAAATAGCGTGAAAAGTATGACTTACCAGCAAAGGTCTCCGTGTCTATTAAAATAGGATAGTTCTTGACTTCGGTCTCCTATCTCCCGCACTGCATCCTGCAGCTCATCCACACATCTGGTCCAGTCTGGTGACACCCGGGCCCAGCAAGACGGCTCCTTTAAAAAATCTTAAACCAAAAACAATTTGAATTGTAAATTACCTAGATTAGAACAGTTATGAGTAGTATATTTATATTTACACTGATTTTAAGATGGATATAATAATATTTATATTAAATTCACTTCCGATTGTTTTATTGCACTCTAGCTCCGCACTGTTGTTTCGGCAGCGTTAAACAAAATGAAGTCGAGTAGGCGAGCGATTAACAAACACATATATACCATCGACACGGTTGGTGGTGAATAAAATGGCGGGTGTGTTGTAACCATGGAACGTTGATAGTAATTTGATAAATAATATAATTGCTACCAAAATATGAAGCCGTGGTGGCCGAGTGGTTCGAGCAGTTGCCTGCGACGCAAAGGTCGCAAGTTCGAATCCCGCCTGTACCAATGAGTTTTTCTGAACTTAAGTACAGTGATTAGTCACACCACGAGCTTTACGGTGAAGGAAAACATCGAGAGGAAACCTGCATACGTCTGAGAAGAAATTCAAAGGCGTATGTATAGTCGTGCTTGAGTAACGGCGATGGACCCGCCATCTGTCACGTTAGCACCTAATATACCTCTGGCGGAAAGTGGGTGTGTGGGTATTACCTATACACCTCTGCCTACCCCTTCGGGGACCCTTGTGGGAAGGCGTGAGGATATATTATTATATTATTATAAATATATTTGTCAACTTTGATCCAGCACCAATTTTACGTAGCTAGCTGGTCCCGCGACTTCGTCCGTGTGGAATTTAACAAAAAAGTTATTGTTCAGTTCGCAGTATATCGCACTTATTAATTCTATATTTCTCGTATAGTAGTTCTCGAATTTGCAATTTTTAATGTAATTCTTTATTTTTTTTCCGTGTTTTTAGTCGGACAACTCCAAATTCGAACAGGAAGACCGTTATGTCCTACCTCCTTTTATTAGGTTTAATTATTATTTATTTTTAGTTTTCGTATGAACTTCGTATTATAAACCTTCAGGACATACTATAATTTTTCAAAAAAAAAAGTTTACCTAAAATTGCTTAAATTACTCATTATTACATCAACTATCTACCAGTGAAAGTCCCGTAGAAATCGGTGCCGCCGTTTCAAAGATTTGCCGAAACAAACAGACAGACAAAAAAAATGCTATATGTATCCATATGCATTTAGTAAAAAGCGGCTTTCTTAATATTACAAACAGACATTCCAATTTTATTTATTATTGAATATTTATTCCAACAAGAACATATTTAGAATAAAATCTACAAATGTTATCCACGTCGCAGGTTTCGTCGGTATTTTATTTATATCTTTGGATTACAGTTATCAGGAGCAACTTGCTTAAAGTGATTATTCTCCGTTGGAGGATACTTTCGTTAGAAAACTATGACATAACGGCGTATTATATGGAAGTACGTAATAATAACAAGGGTATAAAGTACCCGTGTAAGGATAAAAACAATTGAAGGATAGAGTGTGGTAAAAAGCTGGGAAGACCAAGCTAAATGAGATGAGACACAATACAATATTGTGTACAGCTTACCCTCAGTAATTGAAACACAGTCCACAAATTCTTTTTATAAGACAGGATGAAATTATTGACCAGTGTAGGACAGAGGTGAGAATGTTAGAGGTAGATACTACAAATAAGTGGGCGTCTTAGTACCTACGTGTTACTGGGCGAGATGGTATGTATGTACGTCAATGAACATTCTGGGCATCTAGATGTCAAGTCAGGCTAACTAAATGAAATCGGTTCAATAGATTATGCGTACAGTTCACTCTTACATACCTATGTACGTATCAAGTGAAATTGATTGATGACATACAAACATAAATTTTACAATACTTTTTCTTCCGACTATAGCTAAAATGACTTATTAACTAGTAAATGTACGTTCTATTGCATCTGGAAATGATTGATCGAATGAATGTTTGCAACGCACACGAGATTATAAATATAAAGTGATGACTTATGTCAAGATATCACACCTGGTAAGTGAACAATAGATGAGAATTGATTACTTGATTCTGGCATTGCTGAATTTGAGTTAGTTCTATATTCCAAACTATCAACATAGGATTTCCGTTTTTGAAATAAACGTATGCACATAGATTTTTTACAGAAAAAACATTACTTGTCTTTTTATCGACGGACTTATCTTGTTGTTGAAATCTCACGTAACTCCTTATTAAATAATATCAGCAAGCACCTTACCCTTCCATCCCACAGCTCACATATCTAAGGCGGTCAACAAGTTCTGTGCGGTCACTACAAACTGACCCAGACCTAAGCTTAGCAAATAATGTAGTATGAAAGCGAAACAATAAACATGCTTAAATAAACTCTTCATAAACACTTCTAGC